>CM046304.1:20746880-20954380 GCA_025267735.1 Mactra quadrangularis
ACTTGTTTCACAATCGAGATAAAGTAGTATAAATTAACTTTGCTTCGCATTCCAATTCAATTCATTAGGTTTTGAATTTGAAGTTTAAACGGTTCAATCTATACATAAGGCTCGATCTATCCGAATACGTCGAAGACGTTCTAGTCATTGTTATAGATAAGATACACCTATTGCTCAAATACGTCACACTCGAACACGAATGATTGAAACACTTATTCGAACGTGCTACCAACTGCAATACTGCATTTAGTAAACTGCAATTACATGCAACACGTTATTTAATTGATAAAAAATGATCCAATTTACGACGGCAATCAAAATAAATGAATAATTATGTTTTGACTGAGTTAACTCTTTTTAACATTCTTTTATAAATTTACATTAATTAATTTCCATGCCTTCCGTCTTGTTTCTTTCAACCTGCGATATGTTAAAACATGTCGTGACCTTCGCATGCTTTGGTGCACTTTCGTCTATTGTTGTAAAAATTTGTTTAATGTTAAACAGTAATAAATCTTCTAATTTTATATTGTTTCGAGGAAGATATATAGCTTTAAATATACAGTAGAAGATACTTGATTAACGTTAAATATACATTGCATTTGAATAGATTTTACTGTTTCATTTTATAAGTAAAATACAACGGCCCGGTTTTTTTAAATTTTAGTTTAAATCTAAATTAGGTTTATTGTCATAGCAACAAAAAGTGTATAAGGTTATATTACGGCGGTCAGGCAACCTACTCACCCTTTATGGAAAGGCTATATGTCTGGATTTAGCTGTTAACCAATTACTTGGCGCATTCTTGCGCCAGTGACTGACAACTGTCCTACATGATTCATTATCAGTGGTAGGAGGGACACATTATATATGTATAAATTATTTCATAACAAGCTAAACGAAAGTACGAAAGAATCGAACCCACGACCCATCAATTAGTAGACTTGTGCGCTAGCTGGGCGACTCTTTCTCTAAATTTTAATTAAAAACGCAAACCTTACTGACATTTTGAATTGTATTTAAAACTTATTATTTATGACGTACTCTAAAGATATCAGTTCACTTTTGAGTTTTTATTAAATGGTAAATTATCGCATCATGATTCATACGCCTTCGACAGTGTGAGTACATTGTTTATAAAATGTATAACAAATATTTTGAGATTTTTTGCCAAATTTGACATAAATTTTAAGAAATAAGTGGGCTGGCTTAAATTTTATAAGCGCGGTAAGGGTTTTGAACAACGTTATCTTGGATAAAATGTTACTGATAATTTGGTATGGGTGTGGCCAACGGTTACGACATTGGAGTGGTAATTAGATATCCATGATAACGCAAAAGTCAGTTGTGAGGTATCCTAAGACATTGCGTTGATTCCAATCCCAGCAAACAAACATTTCGAAAGAGATCACGTTTTGAAAACATCATGATGACCGCAAGTTTTTGCGCAAAAATCCGTAAATATCCATATCTGTCGCAAAGAGCGGGCGTGGTCGAGCGGTTACAACGTTGGAGTGGTAGTCAGGATAGGATAGTCAGATCAGCGTTAGTTAAAATCACATTCAAAACCAACCTTGTTGTTTCTTGTGCAAGTTATGCTGCTAAATCAGTAATTATGTGGGACCACGGAGGAATCATGAGTGTTTAATCTTAGTTGTAATAACTTGCTTCACAACCGAGCTAAAATAATTAGTACATGACAATTATATCAGCTAAAGAAGCCTAATTATAGTTATATATTCTCAATTTCTGAAGTTTTACTTTTAAAACTACTATTGTATGCAGTTTTAAAAAAACTCGGTAAAGATGTCGTACGTTCTTTTCACTGAAACACGTCTAAGTCGTAGGATTATCGTACGACTAAAAATTAATATTAAAAACCTCCTAAATAAGCGAGATGTCTCTTTTTGTGTACTATTTGACATTGGTTGTACATTTATGACCATATATCAACAGTTATTCATATTATTGATGTTTTTACATCATTTATGTATCTATCAATCTATCAATCATGTTATGATTTACTTACAATTCCCATAGAATGATATAGCACGTTGGATAAAAAGCAACACAAATATTCATTTAATAATAGTAATCCTGCCTTTACGATCACTTCCCAACAACAGTTTGTTTCTTTACACAGACACCCTTTTAACAGATCACCTCTCAACAACTGTCGCTTTTAAACGACAATCCAAAAAAACAACCTCTTGAGAAAAATCAGTTCTCAACAACGACCATTTTTAACAGGCTCTCTTGTGCAAAAAAACAGAGATCCTTGTGACTAAATCCATTTCACCGAGTTAACTTATAGTGTTGTTGGGTTTAACGCTACAGCAACACATTTCACGGGTCATATAACAGCGGTTAGACACCTTACACGCCATCTCTGGAAAATCTAAGTCTCTAGATTAAGCTGTTAACCAGTAATTATGAGCTTACTGTCCTACATGATTTAAAATCAGGAGTATAGAAGGGAGAATGGCTGTAGAAAGTATGCCCCGCCCGGGAATGGAAACTATGTCCCTTGATCACTAGAGTTGTGCGCTACTGAGAACACAGCGTTTATAACATAATTATCCAGTATTTCAAAGATTTTCTCGACCCTGTCTTATATACCGGGGTCTTGACCGCAACAACTTCATCCAAGCCATCCTCAACTTAGCCAAATACATCACGTTTGCCTTCTGGGTACCGTACATACGTAACCTTTCCACAACAATCGAAATCCATTCATTAAAATTGGTATTCCGCTCGGTATGATTCTGGTCACAAATTTCTGGTCTCAGAATTCAAACATTTTGGTGAAATATTCAGTTAGTCGTACATGTAAGTGTATGACGTTGGTTGTGAGGTGAGGTTTTACATCATCAGCGAACAATGTGCGTATACCTTACATTATAAATAAGTAATAAAATATGAAAAACAAAGAAAATCATGCATTTCCGTGTTCAACTATACATATATAACCAATTAATATGCACATATATTTGATAAATTAAGGACTATACGTAAAATAGCTTGGTCATCCTACCACTAAAACAACATCATGTAGGGCAGTTGTCAGTCACTGACGGCAGTATGCGATTAGTAACTGGTTAACAGCTAAATCCAGAGCTTAAGTCTTTCAAGGAACGTTGAGTGGTTTGACTGACCACTTAGATATGACCTATACAATATGTTACTACGGCGTGAACCCCAATCTAACAAAAGCAGACATAATATGTATAATATAATTAATAGGCGGATTCCATCGGTAAACTAAGCTACATAAATGTCCATTTAAGATCAAATGGAAAAGACCAACGTGGATGTCGACGATGAATAATTTTTTATTATAAAAATAAAACAATTACCTGAATTGGTTGGTCCAAAACAAAACACAACTAAAACACTAAATATTAAATTTAATTCCTTTAAACTACACATTGTTACTGTCGTATGTAAAGTATGTATGTATATTTATTATAATTAATTTAACAATCCATCAAATGTACGTTGAAGACGGTTGTTCACTGTAACATGAATGTTAGAAATTGTATGTATAGAGATGCAATGAAACAACGATATTTTATCAACTTAATCAAGACAGTATGTGTGGAAATCGAGGGTGGTATAAAAAGTGTTTGACCAAATTTGATCTTTATCTAAGTCACTTTATAGTCGCGACTCGCTTCTAGCGAAACTGGCGTAAATTGCCGGAAATTAACGAACATAATGCCAACACCCAACGGCACGTGATTTAAATTTAAAAGTGAAAATAACCGTATACATCATCATTCGTGTCTTAGTAATAATTTTGGCGGACAATTGTAAATCTCCCCAATAAATGATTAACCAACAAATTTTAATTACATTGTGGTCAAAGTGACGGTTATTATTATTTTTGTCCTCCAATTTACGTAATTAAGTGTGACGAAGAAATCCTAGATTTTGTGAGCGGACTGCGTAGTGAGGGTAAAACTGATGTCAAATTCTCCAAGCGAACAATTCATATATGACTCTTAAAAAGTATGTAGCGTTAACATACAAACATATGTCAGTGACTGACAGCTGTCCTACATGATTTAGAATCAGTGGTAGACGGGAAAATGGTTGTATTATTTCATTACCAAGCTCCACGAAAGTATACCTCCAGCGATCAAAACTTCGACCCCTTGATCAGTAGACTTGTGTGCTACCGACAGAGCTTTCCTGGCGACTATGACTTAGACTTTCACTATGATTTATATACTTGATATTTGCTCGAAATTCCCCGTACATAATACGGATATCTATTTCATTGATAGTCAGTACAGAAGTACTGTAACAGATATTTGATCCAGCAGGGTTTGTGTATGCGCCGCCGACAGTCTAAATTTAAAAACTCTCAAAGTTTTTGCCGATTTGTACATGTAATTAAAGTTCAGTATAATATTGATACAAAATTTGTTTTAACTTCTAAAGCTGGTTAGTATAACATTCAAGTAACTGCTTGTTATGTTATGTACAACGCATCAAATTTTCCAGCGATGTACAATGAAACAAAAGAAAAATTCTTATGAAGTTTTTCCCTTTTGTTAGTAATTTAGCGTGCTCTGTGGTTATGCACTGTTCTGATGTTCTGAGAAAAATGACTGAATGAAAGTTTACCAAATAGTTCCCATCCCTTATCTGGTTTCTTACTACCGGTTCGGCTATTATCACATGACTATAACTAGAAACCTAAATGCAGAGAAAACTGTCGTGCGCGGTTAAAATTGCATAATAATTTATGCCCAACAATCCGGTTTTATGATGCATATAATTTGATGCAATAAAACGATACATGATATCATTAAAATATGAAGGTTTTTACAGCCAATTAAATTTCACGCGTGTGTTATTTAAGTAACTTTGGGGATATTTATGCAGAAACTTAGATTTTTTCAAACTTCCTGGTCCTCATCTTACGATGATTTCATTATGTTCATATCATATGTCTGCAAACATGTATTCAGTTCATGCAGCCAAGCGATACAACAAAAATATAAATAACCATAGGAATGAAATACAAGCAAAACTCTCATGTTAACCATTGACATTTACAGTAATAATAACCTTCAATTCTTTTATTGAATATAATTCAGGGACGGTTCCAGGATTTTTTTCTAGGGGGCCCAAACTTGTTCTAGGGTGGGGGTCAAAACTTTCGAACCACATTATACACTGCCAGTAGATTAACGCAACATATTAATAATATTAACAACTTAACCATTAAATATATGTTAAGGACTTAAAAATACACAGATCTGTACATTGTGGAAATTTCAGTTGGGGTCCGGACCCCCCTGACCCCCCCCGCTGGATTTGACTCTTTCATTAACTTAATTATATATATCTAGGTATTTTAGTACGGAGCCCCTAAAGTGACATTTTGATTTGCTTTTTTATTTTCACAACTAATTCGTTTAAACGTAATATTATTTCGTTTTTACGAAATATTATTTCGTTTTTACGAAATATTATTTCGTTTTTTCGAAATATGTTTCGTTTTTTTTCGAAATAATTATTTCGTTTTTTTTCGAATTATAATTTCGTTTATACGAAATATTATTTCGTTTATACGAAATATTATTACGTTTAAACATAATATTATTTCGTTTAATCGAATTAATATTACGTTTAAACGAAATAATTATTTCGAAAAAAAAACGAAATAATTATTTCGTTTAAATGTAATATTATTTCGTTAAATCGAAATAATATTTCGAATAAACGAAATAATATTTCGTAAAAACGAAATAATATTTCGTAAAAACGAAATAATATTACGTTTAAACGAAATACAAAAAATGTAGTTGTGAACATAAAAAAGTATTTCAAAATGTCACTTTAGGGGCTTCGTATTTTTGCCCTCTTTTTGTATGTTTATATTAAATGATATGTTTTATGTCGCAAGTAATTGTATATGTATATATATTGTATATATTTGCGTGATGAGTATGATAAACATGAACCTAAAGATGGAGGCACAACCCTTATAGCCAATAAGTATTTATCATGACGCACGTGAAATCATACATTCTCGTACCCAGAGCCTAGTAAGATTCTCGATACTAGCTCGAGAATCTTGATAACCTCGGGGTTCGAGAATGGAAAACATACTGTGTCATGCTTATTATGAACAGAACGAAACAGATACTTATTTCACAGGGCTTGAGCAATACTCATCACCCAAATGAGTACATGCAGTATACATACACAATTACATGTACATGCGACATGAAAATATATCATTTATTATAAACATACAAAAAGAGGGCAAAAATATACATAGATATTTTTTATATTATTCAAAACATTTGAAGATTTATATCACGGTCATAGTCCAATATTTTTTTTGAATTGTTTGGTATAAAACTTACTATACGACCCTCGTGAAACGGATGCGGGTGAAATATTTGTATCAACTTTGGAATGTAAACAAAGTGAAAACTATACCGACCATTTTCACTTTATCTTTGTCCTGCTCCTTTAACATTCCCGTGTCGTCGGGTGAGGCCATGTTGATTTCATAACTTTGTCATTTTACATGGTAGTACTCATTTTCCCACTGGATGTACAAGTTGTGTCATCTGACACCTACATTAAATAGCAAAATCTACCTACAACTGTTAAAGAATATTATAATTGTCATTGTGGTGATAGAGACAAATTTGACCTGTAAACTCTTCAAATCTTTGTGTATTTGACCTGTAAACTCTTCAAACCTTTGTGTATTTGACCAGTGAAATTTTCATATATTATGCAAGTACGGAGTCATTTAATCCCATGTTGATGTAGAATCAAGTTTAACAAAGCTCATTCCTTAGGCGACCAGTATGGTTCCGAGTCAAAATCACTTGATATTACATGTAAGACATATTACTCCGAAAATAGTAGATTTTTACCAAATTTCAATCGGTAGACAATTTCTTCATTATTGATTGATACATAATGCATAGCTAAGGCTTTGCTCATTCCATGTTTTTGGTTTGGGTTGTAGGAACGCAGTCATTCTAAAGGAACGTATGTTGTATAATTTATCAGTATCATTTACTATGCATAGTAACGTTTCTTAATACAGACATGCGTAATTTTAAGCTTGTATTATCATGATGTTTTCTTTAATGTGTCTGTATTATAAAATCACGAATAATTAAACAAATTATAACACTTTATTATCGATCTATCAAACTCCTCACAGTGCTTACGTCACGCTTTCCTTAACAAGTAAATCTGTGAGCTAATGCTCACTAGTGATACCCCCGCCAAAATCTAAAAATATGCGACAAACAGGAAGTAGATGAGCAAAAAGCATGAAATCGCTTTACACCACATGGGACTATGGGATGAAGCAATATGCAAAGTATTAGGCTGCTGCATGATGTAGTTGCTGAGAAAACTGCGACAGAAATTTTGTAACAGACGGACGGATGGACGGACAAGGGTAAAACAGTATACCCCCCTCTTCTTCGAAGCGGGGGTATAATAAAGGGAAATAACCGCTGCAGGGAGTTTGTTGATCTATAGTTCTAAAAACCCATTCACAAAATATTGTTCCAAAATCATTGGAAGAATCATCATGATCATGAGAGCCAAGTGACGTCATATGACCTAAGAATGTGATGTCATGTGACCTTTGTATAAGATGTTATGTGACCTTACAATGTGGAACACTGTAAGTCATGTGACCTTTGAGTGTGACATCATGTCACTCAAGTATGTGGAAACTAGTGATGTCTTATTCTATATTACTCATTGGTTTTACACTTCCACAAGCTCATAGATTTAAATACAGTAACATTTGGTGGGCTTACTCTCCATAATGAGTCTTTTAGTCTTACGACTCGGTAGCTTACAAATTAGTTAAACTTTCCTTACTGGTCAACGCTCATATACAGCTAGGTAAAGTAAAACAAAAATGTTTATGTTTCTTGCTCAATGAAATAAGAAATCTGTGACTTTACCATTAGAATTGACTATTTGGGAACAACAAACGGGTGGAACTGAAGCAAAAACAAAAGTCATACATTAATATTCATTTATTTACATGTATATGTATAATTTATCAAATGAAATCATGAATTAACATAGTGTTAGTATCACAGATAAAAGCTAGATTCAAACAAATTATTTCTATGATCAAACATTCATAGATGGTGGTACAAGAACAAGATGGGCACCAACAAAAATGCTATGTCTTTTATTAGCTTTAAAGCTGTGTACAAATAATGGTTATTTTTACACTGGCTAGCTCACCTAACCAGACTTTCCTGGACCTTTGTCTATAACCAGTACTCACTCACTCTTTTACAAGGCTGACAACGATTTTTCGTAATTTAAGTATGAAAGAAAATAATCACTGTTCAATAGACCTAATCCCGAATTCAAATTTATGGGTTTTCTCGTCAGCACACGGCCGGTACAAACAAAGTTTTCTACACATTATTGCTAAAAAAGCATGAACTATGGATTAAATCCTATTGTTCTTTGTACACATGTTTTCATTGTAACAGTGAAAGTTTGTTTGTACCACAGGGAAAACCCAAATATTTGAATTCCGGGTATAGTCTATTTTCATGGATGGCAACAATCAAACCAGCAACTCCTTACGAATGCTAGATTCAAAATTCTGCATGTATCCTACAGCACTAAGGACCCAGGGGCTATGGGTTGAAGCTATGGATAGTACCAGATGTGTGGCTATAAATACTAATCTTTTTAACATGTTTAAAAAGCAGTATGGTGTGAAGCTCTCATAATGATAGATCACAGACTAACTATAAATTACAACAGATTAAATATGTGGTAGTCTGGGATGTTCATCAGAAAATATGTGACCATACTGGCATAGTGTAACAATTAAGATAATTTAGGGTTTGGCTGTTAAAGTCAGTTTCATAATCAATTTCATGAACTTGGAAAATATAAACTTTTGTATCTAAATAAGACTTAAAAAGATTCACAGACTGTAATACTGTTAGACTAGTAGAAATATTGCTAAAATAATTGTTACTTAATAACATACAAAATTATATAAAAACATTTTAATTATACATGTAGTTATATGAAATACACTTCAATGGATACAAACTATTAAATCTAAATTTGAAAAAATACTATAAAATAAAAAAGGCTAAATGTTTGATTCCAAGTCATATAAAATAATATCATACATAAATAAGAGCACTCTACAGACAACATGCTCAACTATTAAGGATGATCATGTAAACAAAATCAATCATTAACATGCAATTCCATTGAGATAAGTGAAATTTAAAGTGGGTATATTAATTGGTTAAAGTGATAAGTTATGCATGCAGTGCCTATTATTATATAGATAGCCACAATTCAATCAAAATGCATGCAGGAGTTATGCTACTAGGTATTTGGTCTCCAACAGTGACCCCATATACATGAGAGAAGTTTAGGTGAATTTCTTCAGTTTTAGCAAAAATATAAAAAAAGTTGCACCTAAAAACTTAATTGAAAAGTGTTATGCTGAGGCACTACTGAGTAGAACAGCCCCATTATTTTCCAAAATAGTTGATCTAAAAAATGCCACTAAAACAACTCTAAATTTCACAACATAAACTACACTATAACTATTTGTTATGCCACAGGAAATTTTTCAATGAAGTCCAGTAGTTGCTATCATGATATAGATATGTCATGGAAGATTGTAACGATGGTTGAAGTGTGTCTTTTTCGTATTCAAATTCCCATAAAACTATTCCCCACACTATAGCAGCAAACCATGGAAAAGCATCACCTTTAGGTTTTGGTATGTAGCCTCGCTTTACTGCTAATTTAGCAAGTCCATAGATAATCCTTGATAACAAATATAAGTTTATCTGAAAAAGGAATGAAAAAATGTGTTATATGGTATCCTGGTGGAAACAACCTCTTAGTGATTGTTATAAGTTATTAATACATGTATTACTAAACCTGATGATGGCCAAAATTCAATTGCTTTTTGAACAATTTCCTTAACCAATCAAATCCAGGATCTGATTCTTTGATGTTCATGGAAGTGGCTTTTTGTTATAATATTTTTCCTCTTTATGTTCGAGCCAGCCATTCTTGTTTGATTTTTATTTCTGGTTATAAGATTTTTTTTACTGCAGTGTAGTTATCTTACTGAGTAGCACTCAAACAATCTAAAATATATCATGAAGTGCCATCAAAGTCCACTAATAAAAGACTTGTAGATACAAAACTAGGATCTTTCAATTTAAAGTTGGTTACGCTAACCACTGGAACCTACGCACAGCTACAAATCTGTCGAAACTAACACAAACACAAATAAATCATACCTGTTCATTAACTTTATTATACTTTCCAAACACTATATATCCACCAATAAATGCAGCAATAAAACTATGTATCTGGGATTTCTCTGATCGTAGATGATGTAGCAAGCCAGTGAGACTCTTATATAGAAACACAAAGGCTGCCAAGTTTTTGGAATGTGTAAATGTTGCTTCAAATATTGCCTTGAACTTTTCTCTCAGACTGGAATTTATGAAAAAAACAAAAATATCAAATATCTTTTAAAGTCTCCTGCACTTTTGAAAGTTAAATCAAATTTCAAACAAAAACTTTTTTATTCAGAGTTTGCATTGGAACTCAAATTTCTGATAGAGTAAGCACCAAAGAAAATGCAGTTCTAATAAGTTTCATGCATGAAGTTAGACAAATGATACTGTAAGTTTTCAATCAATCATTTATTAAATAATAATGATAAAAATAATACAGCATTTATGCCAGCCTCATATTTATATAGATGTGTATAAATCGATTAAAGTTGGATATAAAATAAATTGTTATGTTGTAGGCTTTAAGCTATTTCATGTAATGCACTAATAAATCATAAGATGCACATGTACCTTACTAAAATTGAGTACTTTATTAGCATGAATACATTGGTTGTTACCTTGCATCTTTGAACAGAAACGTCATAACCAGAGCATGAGGAAATCTAACTTTAGCACCATAACTGAAACAAAATTATACAAAAAGTAGTATAATAATACAAAATTTATTTTGAGAAGGCAAAACTAAAAGTTTCACACACTGACTTGATGATTGTGCAATAATTTAAGTTTGAACAGTCGTTTGACCAGTTGACTCACATTCACCGCATTACAGTGTAACCTCTGTAGAGCGACTTTCGGCGGAGTTTGAAAAAATTGCCGCTCTGCAGAGGTGTCGCTCTGCAGAGGTAGACTTTTTCTACCGATCACGAAAACGGCCGTTTTCGGTCCGGAAACTGAGATTTATACGTTCCTTATGGTAAATACAGTTTTTAGCGAACGCTGATCGACCAAAGTAAAGTAAGTATTAATAAGATTACGAAGTTTTTTAAATAAATGATAATAACGGTTGACAATTCCTATCATGAAGGTTATTTTTATGCTAAAGAAAGCAATACACTAGAGAAATCGATTCTGTTACTGTCAAATGTTTTTATACTTGCCTAATGGCGATTACTATTTAGCATGAATTATCGTCGTCTTTTCGGGAGTAAATATCTGATATTATCTTAAATCTCAAATAATCTCAAAACAGAATTCATTTCATCGAAGCTTTTAATAAAAAGAACAATAACAAATATTTCATTTATTATCGTCAACTAGCTAGACGTATGTGCATCTGATACTTGATGACGTCATCCTACCAAACAAAGCGCTCCTCATCTAAGGTCCGTTCATTGGTGTCATGGAAACCATATGTCACTTGTTTATTAACCCCTGTTAGTCAAATGATTTAGCAACATGACACTTGAGGGTAGTGTTATACGATTAGGGGTTTCGCTTATTGTTTAAATCATCCGGTTATAGATAATTATCGATTATTAATGTAAACCTTGCTAGACTTAGTGTCGCTGTATAGAGGTAAAGATTAACTTTGGGAATTTATTTGAACGGCCGTTTACCGCTCTGCAGAGGTGTCGTTCATTAGAGGTAAATTATAGAGTAAAATCGACGGGGGGAATTCTTATTACCGCTCATCGGAGGTTGCCGCTCGTCGGAGGTGCCGTTAGCAGAGGTTATACTGTATTATGATGCATTGACTTTTTAACACATTTATGACTTTTGGTGCCTATGCTTGTACAATTAAAATGTTTGCATTTTCATGACACAATGATTAATATTAAGTCTTATCATCAAATATCATCGCAGTAATAAAGATTTTAAGTATTATTTAGGAATGACAAGCTTTCAAGACCTCTGGCTCTGCTGCACTGACAGTGAGTGACACTCACACTGTGTTGGGGCGAAATATCTAAGTCCGAATCGATAAAAGATTGAGGATTTAGGTAAAACGAAAAGTGATGCAAAGAAATATGCATTTGAATGGATAAACATACACAGCTCCATTCCGAAGACCTTTGATTACTGATAGAATAGGACGATATTGTCCTGATGCTAGAAAAGCGTCGACTGTCTGTAGTGTAGAAGCCATGTTTTGATCATGTGACCTTTGGATGGTATGGGTAAAAGAAAGTTGTTACCGGGTTCAAAAAGTTGCTTCCCTTGGAATTCTTCATTTGAAAACGAGGAACAGTAACCCAAAGCGGAGATTACGAAAATTGTAAACATCAATACTTTTCGTGTTTAAATGGCCGCATTCACCTAACAAGGCCACCAAACTCTATTTAGAATGAGTGAGACAAACCGTACTGATTCGTCAGTGAACTACTCACGGGAACAAAATGATTCTCTACGGTCTGAAACTAGAGTCAAAGTAAGTAATCTTTCGGACCCTGGTCAATTCGACCCAAATCCCGTAAGCAATTGATAATTTGTGTAAATTCCGCCTTTATCATCTTTTCCCATTTCTTCATGAACCCGTTAAATCAGGGAATACTGGTTAAACTATAGTGAAAAAACGGTGGCTTATTTACAAAATAACAATACACTTAAAATAATTTGGGTAATTATCACCTTATTATGGCTTATACAATACTAGCTTAAGGTCTTCAGCGAACCCGTGTTTATACTGTCAATGAAATGCCACATCTGACGAAAATCAAAATGTTAAAAAAGCGGCTTATAAAGTTTTGGAAGCCAGAACTAATACAATACACCTATTAGTATTACAGCATGTTCAGTGATTTTTTTTTAGAGTGGGTTTTGTACCTACCAATGTTGAAAAATGTGGGTATAAGGAAATAAAAGTGGGTACACCAGTTTAAATAGTTTATTTTGACATAAGTGCAAGACGATTTCTACCCTATTCTCCGACGAGACGACCTGTCACCAGTCACATTCGTCCTAAGATGATTTGTCCTAAAAAACGAACATATATTCATCAAATCCAAGTCATCTCTAACTTTACCCACATTAGTTTATGATAAACAGTCCAAATAAACGCAGCTTCATGGAATGGCGAGTGAAAATCGTGTAATCTAGTCGCCTTTATAAATCTTTTTGAAAGTGAATCTAGTGCTCAATCGCGCTCGTGAGTCTTGTGCAATAGAATCTACTAGTCGACAACAAATCACTAAATTCAAGTGTTTCTTCATCATTAGTACGCAAATCTGATCGTATCATTAAAGTTTAAATTAACGCCTTTTTAATTCGATGATACAATCAGTTAAAGTCCTTTGTTTTGACATAATTATTGGTACGAATAATCGCATCGTTAACGCTCTAGAGCAGAGGCTTATCGACGCCATGATTCTTTATTTGTGACAAAAACAATCCGCTAAGCATTGCTGACATCATTTGGGAAAAGGCTAAACGCCAGTAAACACGTAATAATCTTAACAGAGTTATCATTCGTTACATTATGATATATTTCAGTCCGCGTATTTGTACCCGGTAGGGTCTGAAAAATCGCATGAATTTTACTTTTTTGGCGTGAAATACACAGATTTTTGCGTGATTGAACATGCTGCTAAGTGGAGAAATTACCAGGGTAGAGTGGAGAAATGACCAGGAAAAGTGGAGAAATGACCAGGGGAGAAATAACTTAGTGGAGAAATGACTTGATATATTTTTAATTTAGATTCAAACCCACAACCTTTTGAGTCATTAGCAGACACTACCAATACCATGTTGCCATAAAAGCTAGCTTGAAGGCAAGGGAGTACATAGCTGTATTATACCTATGCTACATACACGCCCTCCTTAACAGAATTTATCCTCAAATTCTCAGAGTTTGAATGTCTGTGGGACAATCTTAGGATGCACAATTTTTAGGGGGTTATTAACATTGGGTGCCTAATTTTACCCGATAAAAATCCATAGTCCGAACTAGGATTCGAACCCACAACCTCTTGAGTCATAAGTAGGGATTAAATGATGATCGATTATAATCGATAATCGATCGTTTTAGTAAAAGTGGGAGACAATCGATTATGAAATTTGATAATCGATTATCGCTAATGTCAGTAATTCCTTCTATTGACAATGAGACATTCTAGTTTTCAATAATCGACATTTTAAAGAAAAATACAATTTATGGGAATAAAACTCTTCTTAATTAAACCATGACAGGTACATTTTTACTGCTACTTTGTTATTGTAAGTCATTGAGATTGATGTTGATATTTTTAGTAGGCAACATGAAATTCACCATTATTTGACTATATATAGCCCCTTTTTCCATACTTTATGGGTACTGAAAATGTCCAAAAATTGATTTTATTTTTATTCATTAACAGCCACCAAAACACTAGTTATAAGTTGATTATGCATGATTTAATATTCTATTATATGAAACAAAATCACTTAAACCATTGCAACGTAATGTCATATATTTTCAGAAATTCTGAATGAAAACTCTGAGCTAGTGTTTCGATTATATAACCGATGATTGATTGAAAAGGGTTGTCCGATTATTTCCGATGATCGATTATGATTTTTTCCCGATTATGAAACCCTAGTCATAAGCGGACACTCTACCATGTCAGCATAAAAGCTAGCTTGAAGGCAAAGGAGTACAAGTGCTGTAATTTACCTCTGCTACATACACATATTCAATTATTTGTGTACCTCTTATTGTTCCAGGTTCCTACAATTAATGACTTTGTTTTCATCAAACCAATAAGTAGAGGTGCTTTTGGGTGAGTTAACTATGATTGTTATTTATATTAATTGTTTTCATGTGTCTGTAAAAAACAGTTAGAACATTTTTTTAATTATAATATATATCTTTAGAGTATGTCCAGTCATTATAGTGTCTTTGATTAAAAGCTGTCTTAAATGTTATATTTTATAAAATGACTTCCCAATTTTAAGTTTCCATATCTGAGGTAACTGTATGAATTTATGTATAGCTGTTTTAAAATGTTCAGTGATTTTGATAATTTTAATTTACTGTATATATTATTATACCCCCGCTTCGAAGAAGAGGGGGGGTATACTGTTTTACCCTTGTCCGTCCGTCCGTGCGTTACAAAATTTCCGTCGCAGTTTTCTCAGCAACTATAACATGCAGCAGCCTAATACTTTGCATATTGCTTCATCCCATAGTCCCATGTGGTGTAAAGCGATTTCATGCTCCTTGCTCATCTACTTCCTGTTTGTCGCATATTTTTAGATTTTTGCGGGGGTATCACTAGTGAGCATTAGCTCACAGATTTACTTGTTCTATCTACTTAACTGATATAATTGTGCTATTCTTACAGGAAAGTTTTTCTTGGTCATAAAAAAGGGAAGCCTGAAAAAATGTATGCAATAAAAGCTATGAGAAAGTCTGATATGATCAACAAAAATCTTGTTAACCAAGGTATGTTTATAGTTTGTTGTACCAAATTTTCTTGTAAGTAAGTTCTTTTTGCCAATTATTTATTCATTATTCATCACCCCAATATACTGGGGATTCAAGATTCTGGCTATAATTTTAGCCAGATTTTTCAATGAAAAAATTCTGCTAATGGTTTGGCGAAACATGGGCAGGCGGTCAGGTGGGCATCCGATGTCGTTAACAATTGCGTTAAAGTTTTCAATTTAGCATATATTTCTGCCATTTATTGTCTGATCTTTATGAAACTTCATACCATGTGATGAACAGAATTAGAAAGTAGCCACATTTCTACCTGCCTTTATTATGGATTATTTCCCTTTGTAATTTTTGCATTAAAGTTTTTAAATGCAGCTTAAATGTGGTTTTCACATTACATTTCTTGTTCTGACATATTTTAAGTCAAATGTAAGTGTGGAAGGATTAAGGAGTATAAAATATAGACAGACAGGTTGGAGACACAGGAAGAAAAAGAGGCAGACAGGCAGTATGTTTTGATATTACATGTAATTATACATTTATTTTTCAGTGGTGATAGAAAGAGATGCTATGGCCAAAGTCTTGAGTCCTTTTATAGTTCAACTGTATTATTCTATACAGACTCAAGAATATGTTTTTCTGGTAAGATGTTTTATTGGTTTCAAACTATATTGAAATTTCTGACTGAAGTTAAATAGAATTAAGCGATGCAATATATGAAATCATGTGTATTGAATTATTTTGGTGCATAACTTTCTTATTTTGATGATTTTCACATACAAATGTTCATAAATGTCAGGGGATGTGAAAATCCTAGTTTTTATGCAGTCGTCCTCAGACAAGTGATATCTTTAAATATACATGTGTGGGGTCAACATGCACATGTCCAGAAGTTCAATATTCAAAAACAAATATTGAGAACTATGATATTAAATACATAGTAAAAGTAATAATAAAAAGTTTGAAATTCATATCCCTGCTATATAAGATTGAAGAAATCAAAGGATGAACAAATAATATGAAAGTTTTATGATTTTCTTATATAAAGTATATATTTATTATATGCCCGAAAGAATTTCGGGCATATTATGTTATACCCCCTGGGGTCCGTCCATCTGTTAGCAATTTGGTTTCCAGAGCATAACTTAAGTTCCATTTGGCCCACAATATTCAAACTTCATACGATGATTGTCCATATGGGGTAGAAGACCCCTATTGATTTTGGGGTCACAAGGTCAAAGGTCAAGGTCACTATTACCTTAAAACTGAAAACAGTTTCCGGAGCATAACTTAAGTTCCATTTGGTCCACAATATTCAAACTTCATATGATGATTGTCCATATCAGGTAGAAGACCCCTACTGATTTTGGGGTCACAAGGTCAAAGGTCAAGGTCACTATTACCTTAAAACTGAAAACAGTTCCCGGAGCATAACTTTTTCTCTACTTTGTTTTCCACAATTATTCATAATATGATATTCATATGAAATATTCTCATGTCTTACAAATGCTTCATCTTAACTAAAAAAAACAACACTTTTGGGCATAGCGGTGCTCTTGTTTTTATTAATGTCATACCCTGATAATTTTAAACCCTTGATTTTTTACATGGGTGTTTGGTTATTCAAATTTCTAGATGTAATAAAGAAATTGAAGACCAACTCATGAAATTTCAGTAAATCTTTTTTCTTTATAAGGAAAACCTTGAAAAATAACCTGAAATTTCAACCACATAATTTTATACTTTCATATTTTCTTCCGAATGAACATTTTGTAATTTTCTTTAAAATAATTATCTCCTTTCTTGGCAATTTGTTGCAAGGAGGGAGTTAAAGTGAAGTAAAAAAGCTTTCATTTTTATACCCCCGCTTCGAAGAAGAGGGGGGTATACTGTTTTACCCTTGTCCGTGCGTCCGTCCGTTACGAAATTTCCGTCGCAGTTTTCTCAGCAACTATATCATGCAGCAGCCTAATACTTTGCATATTGCTTCATCCCATAGTCCCATGTGGTGTAAAGCGATTTCATCCTCCTTGCTCATCTACTTCCTGTTTGTCGCATATTTTTAGATTTTGGCGGGGGTATCACTAGTGAGCATTAGCTCACAGATTTACTTGTTGTTTTTACTATTCCTCATTACAACTGACTATTTGTTTTAACCTTTATTTTTAAGTGTTAGCTTGTCAGGAAGTCTGAAACTGTTCAAAATGTTTATGTCTTTATCAATTCAGATAATGGAGTACCTTATAGGAGGAGATTTAAAGAGTTTGTTAACAGTGTTTGGTTATTTTGATGAAGATATGGCAATAAGATATGTTGCTGAGGTAACACTTGCCCTGGAATATCTACATAGAAAAAGAATTGTCCATAGGTAGGTTCAGTCTTTTTAATTGCTAGTTTAGATGTCTTGGTCCATGAGTTTTCTAATTGAGCTATTGTCTATATTTTCAACTTTCAAAGTTTTATGATGACTGTTTATGTTCTCTTATATAGATAAGATGGTGACATTGACTTAGCAAACTGTCATTTAAGCCATTTGCCTGCTCCACCTAAAGTTATGTGTTATATCAGGAACCCCAAAAAAATTCCTAGTCAGTAATTCAAAGATTCTCCCTTAACATTAAGTTAAACTCCAAAACACTTCATGAAAACTCATTTAAGCACTGCACAATTGTTCAGGGATCTTAACGGAGCCCCAAGCTAAAATCACAGGGGTTCCTCTCAAGTGTTTGGGATCCTCAGAATCCCAGGACACTGTTAGTGTCAAACCTTGGCTGCACCTTAAAACTGAAAAACATGCCATTGGGATTTCATGATTGTTAGATGACAACCATTTTGACTCGCAGTAAAACCATTATCTGATGTGTTACAGAAATCAAATCTGAGCAGATTGTTTATCCTGGCACCCATTATGCATACACTTAGATGTCTTATTTCTTGTTATATTTACAGGGATCTAAAACCAGATAACATGTTAGTTACTGACAGTGGACATATCAAGTTAACTGATTTTGGTCTATCAAAAATTAACATGAGTTTTAGTGAGTATATTTAATTGTTTTGTAAATGAAGATTTAATTATTTGGAAGATTTATTCAGCTCCACTGAACTGACTTTCCTGTTACATGTACAAACTCTTCAAACAAATATATATTTTTTGCTTTTAAATTATGAGGGTTTTTTTCCAAATTACATTAATTTTATCTTTCTCAAGTCTAGTGTCTGGTCCCCCTAGTACTAAACAATAAAGATAATTATTGTTTTTCTTAAGAGAAACAAGAAGATAGAAATTTTGATGGTACTTAAACCAACACTGAGCTGGTTGCCCACTCTTTCAGATCTCTTACTATTCAACTATGTTCACTTGTATTTAAATTAGTATTGCTTTCTTGTTTGTATAAGCTTCGAAACTAAAATGAAAATACATATTGTTGTTTAAAGAATTGCCAGCAATAGCTGTGCTATTAAACCTTATAATACTAAACTGGTAATTTAGGTGAGCAATGATATAGGTTTCTAATTCTTGACATACTATCAATAGCTTAGATGCCACCACTTATTAAAGATAAACACATTGTTAAAAGTTTTCTAGAATGGACTGAAAGTTGAGAAAGGTTTTGTCTCCCAGTATGTAAAAGTTGCTAGAATTATGATAGTTTGGAATTTTAGAATTTTGAAATATTGTCTACCAATGAGAAACACAATTTTTTACTATCTAATATATAGTAATATAAAAGTATTATATTTTGTTCTTACAGATGATGTTGGTATGACTCCTAAGACACCGTTTCCACATTATCAGAGACAAATAGATCAATATCGTACTCCTGGACAAATATTATCTTTAAAAAGTTCCCTGGCATTTGTAAGTATTTTAAAATTTGTATCTCATTATAGATGTCATTGAAATTAGTTACTACTTGTGTTTTAAAAAAAACTTCTGTGTTTTTGAGCATTGCTGTTCCAGATATGAGTGCTTGCACATTTTCATAATTATGAGTAGATTTCTTAATCTACTTATTTAGTACATTCATTTTCAATGTAATTTTTTCAATTTAAATCAGTTTCCATCAGTGTGAATAATGCTCTATATATGTCTATGTATGGAATACTTTTCTCAAGACTCAATGACCCTTGTAAAACTTAACCAAAAGCTAAGATATTTTTTTCAACAAACATCTAATTAATATAGAATTTATAGCAGACTAGTTTTACTAATGTATGAGCACATCTGTGCTGTGCAAATGTATGTAAATGTATTATTATACCCCCGCTTCGAAGAAGAGGGGGGTATACTGTTTTACCCCCGTCCGTGCGTCCGTCCATCCGTCCGTCCGTTACAAAATTTCCGTCGCAGTTTTCTCAGCAACTATATCATGCAGCAGCCTAATACTTTGCATATTGCTTCATCCCATAGTCCCATGTGGTGTAAAGCGATTTCATGCTCCTTGCTCATCTACTTACTGTTTGTCGCATATTTTTAGATTTTGGTGGGGGTATCACTAGTGAGCATTAGCTCACAGATTTACTTGTTTTATCTAGACAAACCAACTGGCTAATCTTAGAGAGGCACCAAATTTATGACTCTTGAATACAGTCATCACCTTGACCCTCTAACCCAAAGCCCAGATTTAGTGAAAACCATTGGGGATCGGCACAGTTCCAAGTCACTATGTATACACATAAAGTATATTGCTTAGAAATAATAGATTTTTACCCAAGTTTGAATAGGGGTCAGTTTCTCCATTATAACTTAATATTCTATTCAGTAAGAAAACTGATTTAAGCTTGTGAAAATTACTTTATACTTCAGGTGATAGATCTAGTTGATAAGTTTGCCCTTTACTACATTGTACAATAAAGTGAACTATTGCTGGAGAAAATTTAAATTGATGGCTGTGAATAGCAAGACCAGGCCCTAGTTTCACGAAAAAAACTCAACTTTATACTCAAACTCAATCTTATGTTTTAATCATTAATTTTACTTATAAAATCAATGTTACAACAAATGTTGTATCATTAGAAAATCCAAATAGTGATTTAAACGCTATATTGTAAAAAAATGACTGATATTTTTGGATAAGATTTGATTTAATTGTATTGATTTGCGTCTGTTAATGAACTGTTGAGTTTAGTCCCAAGTAAAAATTGAGTTTGTGGCTTTAAGTTTAAAATCAAATCCATGAAATTTTATGTTGAAAACATTTTATATATTTTCATTATTATGATCATCTAAAAAAGTCATTCAAATTTCATTTACATGCTTTTTAGAGACGAAAAACACTTGAGTCTGTTATTGAGTTTGTACTTAAGTTTGTTTGTGAAACTGGGGCCTGTGTTATTTATAACATTCTGACATTACGTTGAATATTTCAGACTGCAGATAATTCCTGGTCAACCAGTAATGATTCCTGTGTTAGAACACCATTAACCGAAGTCTCTACAAATTTACAACAAACAAATACTGAAGGTTCTCTGACTGATGAAACACGGGATAGCCATTCAGTACTTATGACTACACCAAAAATATATAATACAAGTAAACTATTGAAACAAAAATCAATGAGGGAGAAGTTACTATCAGTTCAGGTATTAAAATTATGAAATTAATTCTATGTACAGTATAACGTCTGTGAAGCAGCCCTCTACATAGCAAATGCTCTACACAACAACAGCTTTTGATATTTCCCTTAGGCATAATTTCATTGAATATTACCTCTGCAGAGAAACAACCTCTAAACAGAAACACATTTTAGCCCCTCCCAGTGGGTTCAAGTGTTCAAGAGAGGCTGTACTATACACGTTGTTCAATGAATCATGACTAACTGTTACGTTTCAGGCTTCTTGGGTAATTGTTTGTCATTTATCTGTTGCCTTATTAATTTGATATCCATCGACATAAACATTTATAGATTTTTGACAATGCATCTTGAATAAATTTTTATATTTCTTACCAAATCTAGCAGCTGCAATATTTTATTCTAAGAACATAGTTTAAACAAACCCTTGTTGTTGACATTTTATTGTATGATTGTCCGATTGAGATGATGTGATGTGATTGGAGTTGAAATTACATGTACACGTACCTGCTCCTATTTCATGATTTGTCAATATACAAATAATTATTTTGTTAAATAGAATATCATTAAATCATCTGATATAGATTTATATATTTCAATACCTTTTAACTGATAATTTATCATGTAAGACAGTTGTCAGTCACTGACAGAAGTATGCGTCCAGTAACTGATTAACAAATTAGTGCAAAAATTAGGCTTTCCAGGAACAGTGAGTAGATAGACTGATCAATGTGATGCCTTTGAAATGTGTTGCTACTGCATTAAATGCAACCAAAGAAAAATTATTTGTATACAAATATTTTTCATTTTTTGTAGACATCACTAAATTGGACACAATCAACAGACGTTGGTGGAGAGAAAAATTCTTCTATTAATATTAGTGATATAAGTTCTATACCATCAACAAACCAGCCTTCTGATCCTTCATTAATTGAAGGTAGCCATTTAGACAGTAATATACAAGGAGGTCCTAGTACGGCATGGGACAGCATGGAGTGTGAGTCTATGAAAACAGACAATGATGATAGTGTTTTTTATTCTGTGAATTATTCCAACTCAAGTATAAGTCTTCCGGTGAAGTGTGATACCATAGAAACTGAAAATTGTGATCAAAGCATGCAGTCTGATGCTTGCTCCTGTACTAAGCATAAAGAACAGCTGGACTGTTCTGAATGTAATAGTCATGTAAAAGCACCCTCCAGACAGGAGAAAATAACTGATGACACGCCACAAATGCATCGTACCGATGAATCGGTCCTGAATTCTTATGCAGCTAAGAATTTACAAGCAATGAGATGCGGAGCATCCTTTAATTCTTCTGATATTGATGGTAATGCTATGAAAAGATTTGATGCCAAGTCAACCGAGTTCACTCCGGCCAATTTTCATAAACCTCGGAAATTAGTTAAAACTGCAAGCTTTTCTTATCCATCAGACGATGAATCAGATTGTAATAGTGAATTTCACAGTCGGATTAAATTCTCTCGTAAAAGAAGTTTCTGTGAAGTTGCACAGAGTCCGATCAGAAAATCTGCTAGTACAAGCACTGGTCTAACACAAGAGTTTTTTGCATTAGACTTCAATGAGGGTGAGCCTTTACCTAAAAGATGTCACTCATTTCCGAGAGCAAGGATACGCTTTAACAGTGGTCAGGACACATGGCAAGGGGATTCCCCTGTTGCAGATTGCCATGATGAAGTTGAAACAAAGCCATGTTTGACAAAGATGGTGTCTGAATGTAAGAGCGCTTCTAATAAGTTAAATAGCGCGGATGATTTAGTGACTCTTTCAGCTGATGAGCCTCGTGTCAATGAAGGCTTGAGTGATGAATCTGATGTGTTTAATACACCTGACCAATCACAAACTGACGTTAAAATGATGTCATCCGAGTATAATATAAAACATTCTGCTGATAATGACAAAATAATGCAGAATGATTCGAAATTGATAAAACACTGTGAAAATGAAGTTGAAAATTCTGAGAAAAATTCTGATCCTGATAAAATGTTTGGAAGCAATGAGATGATAATTCAAGGACCTAAAGCACTCTCTGGTCTGGTAGATCCTAGACTAGCACATCTAAAGACGCGACGTATGGTATCAAGTTTAAAATCAGAGACAGAATGTGGTATGCAGAGTCCAAATGTATCAAGTATACATGAAGAAAACATGTTAAACACAGAACACACTGATTCATTTTTGATTCCAACTGATAATTCAGAGCCTCCGAAAACAAGGTAAGAAAATTTGGTTATTTTTGTTGTCTAAAGTGTTTAAAAATGTTACATCATCATGTATTGGGTTCAAAACTAATTTTTATACTAAGTTGCCCAGCTATATGTTATACTTGCCCAATTCAAATGTTAACTTGCAGTAACAAGTTGCCTGAACCTAAACATAGGTTGTCAGGAGCAATGGGACAACCTTTAATGTCATGCCCTGTGTGTAAAGTAATAACCCACTAATAGAATCATCAAAATTTATGGTCTTAATGAAGGTCTTATCATTGAGACCCTTTTCTTCAAATTGTTAAAACCACATGATTTTCAACAACCAAGGCAGTCTTTATACTTATAGTTTTTTGTATAAGTAAAACACAATAGTATTCAGATCATCAATGCAAATCAATTTATATAAGTGCAGTACTAAAAAACTATAATTGAATGTGCAATTACCAAAACTCTTTGACTTATGTTATACAGTACCCACCAAAAGTTTGGAGACAAAAGGAAATTTACTACAATTCTTAAATTTTGACGATTATTTTTGTAAAATCGTTATTTTTAATATATCTAAGAATGGTTTGTGATAAAATGAAAACACATTTCATGAATGCAGCACATTTAAAAGATTCATCATCTGACATCCTAAAGCCTCCAAAACCATCTTTATTGTAATTATTTTCCATAGCATAGTTCTAATGCTATTTTTGTAGCCTCGTGTATAAGTATAAAGATAACAAAAAAATAAAGCAAAACTAATTAGCATTTATAAATAAACTGTAATCAAAAGCTATTTAGTAGGCCTATGAACTGAAAATGTCTCCAAACTTTTGGTGGGTACTGTATCGGAGTAATCCTCCTTTGATTGGGTATCAGGTGAGATGTTCAATCCTAAATATCTGCTAATGAAATTGAAAAAAATAATGTTATGATATTTTAATTTTCAGATCACGTGTACCAAGTACCCAGTCTGAACAACAGAATGATTCTAAGATAAACAAAGATAACTCACTGTTACCACCTCCTAACAGAGTCATTGTTGTAAGTTATTCTTATCAATTTTGCAAAATCTGCTTTGTTTTACTATTTGCATGAATTGTATCATATGTTGTAATGATTTACATGTTGTACAAGTGAATAAATTTTTTAAAGTTCTGCTATGTTCTCTTCTGCCCCGCATTGCTCTGCTCTGTCCTCGACTCAGTTCTCTCTGCCCTGCCTTGCCGCCCCAACCTGCCCTGCCATGTCCTGCCCTGCTCTGCCTGCCCGCCCCTACCCACCCTGCCATTTCCTGCCCTGCCCTGCCTTGCCGCCCCAACCTGCCCTGCCATGTCCTGCCCTGCTTGGCCTGCCCGCCCCTACCCACCCTGCCATGTCCTGCCCCTTCCTGCCCGCCCTGCCTTGCCGCCCCAACCTGCCCTGCCATATCCTGCACTGCACTGCTCAGTGATCTGCACTGTTGTATTCTGACATTTCTTTTAACAGGGCATCGTCGGAAACCCATGGTACTCATTCATTATGAATAATTATTATCGTTGACGTTATACCCTGGGTTACCGAGGATGATAACAGGGGAACATCATCCTATACTTTATTATATTTTTTTTACATATTTTTATTACAGGTGAGTGTTAACCCATACTGTATTATATTATATATTTACAGAAAGCTAATAAGACAAGGATACATTTTGCCTCAGAATCATCATTTAGATCACCTTATGCATATAATGATTCACACAGTAGACATAGTTCAGGTATACCAATGACTCCAGAGTCGGTATCCAATAAAAAGGTAACATTTCTTTTATCTGGTTCTTAAGTCACTGCTATTTTTAACTCAAATTTTGCACAGGTAACAATATATAGAGGATATTTGTTTATTTTGGTGTAAGATTGATTTTTATTTCACGAGTGAGCTAAGAATGCAATATTTTCATGAGTGGCAAAGCCATGAGTGAAATATAATATCATTAGCTCACAAGTGAAATAAATAGATCTTACATTGTAAAGCATATAATAAAATATTGCTCTATCCATGTGCATACTGTATAAACTCACTTCTTTTTTAAAAGAGTTGTTTTTACTTTGAAATAACTCCTTTTGTAACTTGTTGTGATAGTGACTTGTATTGGTTTTGTATGGTATTTGTATATTCTTATATATACATGTCATGTTTGCTCTTTTATGTGTACCAAAGGCAAGTATATGCTGATTTGTGAATAAAAATTATCATCAATTTAATAATTGACTGATCAAGTCTATTCAGTGTAATAGACTCTCATTTACAGCTGACCATGAATTTAATGAAGAGATCATTAATTGGTCAGCATGAAACTAGTCTATATCCTTCTTTAGTTAAAATTATGTAGTTAGACTAGTTTTGCACTGACACATCTTTTGTCACAACCCAATTAGGGACTTTAGTCAGTTATCTTTCCCTGATAAAATCTGAAGCAATCCAATTGGTAAGTAGGTCCTAAAAGACCTTACAGTTGGAATCCTCGGATTTTATCATTGAATTCCTTGTAAGGATAACAAAATATTTCATCTAATATCTTTTTTGTTAATGCAGATATTTACAGGAGTAATGGAATTTAGATAGTTCTTTACCCTAAAAATGCTTAGCCTGAATTTCATACAAATTAAATGATTTACAAACAAGTTCTTTAAGATTAATTTTGGCAAATTGTCATTGAAAAGTAAGGGTAAAATCCGAGTGATCCAACTAATTGGACCTACCTATTTGAAGAGTATACAAGGGAAATAACTGACTAAAGTCCCTAATTTGATGGTACAGTAAAGTTCAGATATAAAAACCCCCTTTATTATTGTAAATTCATGCTATTTTGGACAACTTTTTGTCCTAAATGCTTAATTTGAGAGAAAATGTCCCCATATTAAGGCCATTCCACTATTAAGATCATTTAGTTTACTGTTTTATGTATTTCTACCTTTTGTTTTCTTTTATTTTTTAGATGACGTTTTGTACACCCAATCCTAGGACACCCATGTTGAAATCTAAATCATTTGCTTGTGCTCCAAAAACTCCATTTAGAACACCTAAGTCAGTTCGTAGAGCTACTGTACAGAATGAGGAAGAAAGAATTCTAGGTACTCCTGATTATCTGGCCCCTGAAGTGTTAAAGCTACAATCACATGGTATGTATGGTGTGGGGCCACCAGGGTTTGTATACATTAGGGTTCAGTTGGAAATGTTATTATATATTATTATTATTATTATATACACATGTACTGCATTCGTATAGTGCTCTTTTCATATTGAATATATGTTCAAAAGCTCTTGGGTGCTATGGTTTGATCCACATACTTGTCATAATAATGATGATAATAACTTCATGTAATAAAGCAACTTAGTTGGACAAGCCCAGTTTCCCCCAAGAGCCTCCATAATATATTATACTGACCAAGAAAATACATTCAAACAACAGCACATAATATATGAAAATGAAATAAAAATGACACATTTTGTGAAAATAAGGTATACATGTATGTTTATGAAAAATAAAGAAACTAGAACAAATAGTGTTTGCTTTTATGTCTTCCCACCAAAAATAAAACCGGGTAAGGTAAGCTTTTTTTTTTGAAAGAATAAGGACTTCAAAATTGGCGTACATTGAGTGGGGTATTATTTCAGATTTTAGGTCCAGAGTAAGCCAAAGATTTACAAAATTGAAATCTAGATTTAGGAATTTGAGACAGTTGTTGGAGTATGATCTTAACATTTTAAGTGTTAATCACACTGTCACATGATATACTGTGACTTCCTACAGGAAGGAATTATTATATTAATACCTTCATTGGCCTAAATTCTGATTTCTGTTGCAATATATGAAAGGGTAAATTTATTAACCAGATGTCTTCAAATTAAGCCAGTGGACCAGGTCTACCTGAATTGCTAACAGTTCACAGACTTTTTACAACCACAATTGTTTTCTAATTTCACAAAAATCATATAATTAGTTGGAAGTTTCACTCGTGAATAAAAACACCAATGTAATTAAATAAAGCAGCTGTTATCTGCATTTACGTTGTTTGTTTAATTTTAGTTTATATTATGCTGCATTAATAAAATGGTCGGCCTATTTCAACAAATCTATTATCACTATGAATTTTCCTCAGTCCAGTAAACTTATATTCGTTCCAATAAAATATTCCATTTTCTTGGATCAAATGGCCAGTGCTGAATGAAAGCTTGTCTTGGAGACTGAACCAGTCCCAAAATATCAAAATCACATTCATTTTGTTATTAGTCATCAATTTTTATTTTTGAAGCACTAGCCCAATTTATGATGTTATATATAGTAAAGGGTGAACCAGCTCCACTCTATAAAAAATGTAATTTTTAGGCGGATTTTTCTACGAAAAAATTCGGCTAATAGTTTGGTGAAACACGGGCGGGTGGTCGAGGGTCGGGTTTGGTTAACAATTGTGTTAAAGTTTTTCTTTACCATATATTTCTGCCATTTATTGTCAGATCTTTATGAAACTTCATACAATGATAACATACCATGTGATGAACAGAATTAGAAAGAAACCTCAACACTACATGCCTTTATTATGGATTATTTCCATTCGTAATTTTTGTGTTTAAGTTTTTAAATCCGGCTTTAATGTGGTTTCCACATTACATTTCTTGTTAATAGCTCAAATCTATTTTGTTCTTGTGGGTTAAGGCTATAACTGTTATTATTGATATTTTCAGGTCCAAGCGTAGACTGGTGGGCCTTAGGTGTATGTATGTTTGAATTTCTGACTGGTGTACCTCCATTCAATGATCAGACCCCAGAGTTAGTGTTTGAGAACATATTAAAGAGAGATATACCCTGGCCAGTGGGTGAAGAGGCTTTGAGTCCCAACTGTAGGGAAGCCATAGATAAACTATTGACTTTAGATCCTAACAAAAGACCTAAAGCTAAAGGTAAGATAATTAAGTTATTATGTTACCCCAAATATAGGAGTCAGCATGTGGGTCGGTTTGTCACTTATACTTGCACACTCAATTTCTCAAAACCTATTGTACAGATTTGATTCTAACTTCATATCTTGGGTGGTTATATCATTCTGTAAAAATTTGACAATAGTGTCAATATTCCTCCATTAATAAGGTATATAAAGAAATTACCGGCCTTGTTGAAGCTAGGTAAGTACTGTTTATAGACAATGGTCCAGGAAACCTATGTTAGGTTTGCTGGTTGCTGTCAAATAATCTTAATTGTGCTGACACAACATTAAACCCTACAAAGCCTTTATTGTGATGACACAACATTAAACCCTACATATAAAAATACCCTTTTAATATTACAGATGTAAAGAAGTTATCTGTGTTTCAAACTATAGTATGGGATAAATTAATTGATGAAGAAGCTCCATGGATACCAAGTCCAGATGATAGTATGGACACTACTTATTTTGATGGTGAGTCTTGTAACATAGATTGAGCCATTATTAGTACTGACTTGGCTGACAATTTACCTTATTAGCCACTTAAGTGCAGCTTGGTTTGACATCAATTGTTGAAATTAGGCATGGAGCTATAATATTTTCTTGACCTGACAAAATGTTAACTAGCAGTAACAAGTTCCCGAATCCAAATATAGGTTGTCAGGGGCAATCGGACCTCCTTTTAATGTCAAGCTCTGATGCTATGAGAATTTTTTTTTTGAGTACTCTGTGTAAAAGAGTCGCAACTTAGCCAGAGTGTTCCTAAGGAAACTGGCTGGTTACTAGCTGTGACAATGCTGGTGCAAAATCAAAATGATCAAAATGCATTTTTTGCTTTTTTATGACCTCAGTTTTCCACCCCAGGCTGTTTTTTTCCCAATAATGAAACCAAATGTGCCCCAACTTTTCAGAGCCTGATAGACTTAGATTTAAGCCATTTAAGGGGACTTTCTGTGTAATGATTCAGTTATTATCTCTTCTTATTATTCCGTATTTTTCAGCTAAAAATCTACAGCAACAGCTTTTTGTCTCCGATGTTGACTTGTTAAATTGAAAATTTTCTTCATCAGTTGCTGACTAGAAATGTTTGTGAAGATCTTTTAACATGGACTTGGGTGCCACATAGCCAGCTTTTAGCTTGAATAGGTCAAGAGTAGAGAGGCATATAATATCAGTTGTGGGATTGCTGAACACTTGTTTCATCTTTTTGTGTGATAATTTATCTATCCACACCTAGTAAAGATGTTAAAATTCAACTTTGATACATAGCTGTATGCTTAGTTGGATACCTACAGTAAATGTTAATGATTAATGGGTATCTGACCATGACCAGTGTGACTTGCATATTATAATTACACTTAGGGTTTTTTTGCTTTTAAATGGCAAAGCTCTTAGTCAGTAGACTGTTTTTTGTTGATTATGAAATATAAAACAGAATTGTCTGTATATATGTATACTTGTGTTAAAGCATCTCATTTACAGATTTAGTTAAATGTTGTTTTAATTATTGAAATTTCTTGTCAGTGTTGTTAACTGTAAAGAAATAAAACAATAAAAATTTTCTGTACAAGATAAATTGATTGTAATAAATATAAAATAAAAGTCACAAAAGGACATTCAGGGGTGTGAATTTTCCGCGGATCGGCGGATTTCCGCGTTTTCGAAAATCCCGGAGACGTTTTTTTGGAAACCACGAAATTTCCGCGGAAAACATAATGGGGCGAAAATTTGAGGGCCGAAATGTGAACGGTTTCGCGGATTCCAATGAACGCCGTATACTAAACTTTCCGTGCGATTTTAAACGCTCTCTCCAATATGTCTAATACAGAGGAACAGACAAGCTGCGTATCTGCGTAAATACGCAATTAAAAATCTCAAAAACCCTATAAGAATAAAAAATTTGCGTATCATATCCCAATTAAAAACTCCTTTACTCATAAAGTCTCGAAATCGCCGCGTATCGAACGTAAATAAAAAATCGAAACTGGTCAGATAAGAGATGCGAAAAATGATACTTCACGCGACAATTACATGCCAATTACATCTCATTAAAACCCAATTGTCTTTCACACGCTGGGAGTTTAACTCGCCGACATATGAATGCACAAGGATGTCACAAAATCGGTAATAAAGTCGCCGACTTTTGATTACACGCTCGATAACATCTGTATATACCTTTACTTATTTACTATTTTAATTGTTTGCAGCAATTAAATCAATATTAATCCTTTGTTTGAGGACAAATATGTGTTTGCAGTTTGAGCAGAAATTGAGGTAAACAATTTAAGATATGTGTCGGCATTTTTTCACACTTACTTTGTCGATGTTTGATAGCATAACAATGACATAATTGCAATGTCTCATTATGTAATCATGGAGTCTAATATAAATTAATCGTCATGAAAATGTATTCTTAAACTAGCGTGACCTAATTTGTTAAATTGTATTATATATAAAACTTTATAAAAACGATATCGGCGATCCCAGGAAGTCATTTTTTCTTTGTTAAAATTACTGAAGATAGTTGTCAATAACACCGTCTTGTGTAATTAAATTTTATAAATAGTGTTTTGTATTATTTTATAACAAAATATTTTATAATATATAATTTAGTCATCATGATGACGTATTGTCATATATTTTCGCGACCCACGCTATCGTAAATTAAGTAAAACATTCTTAAATCTTCATAATTAATGTAATAAGCTTATTGTTTTTCATTTGTTTTTCTTAATTTAGCAAACAGTGCCCCAGGAACCGACAAATTCGAACTTACGTTCCCGTTTTCTGGTGTTTGTTGATAAAACAAATGTCAAAATACCAGACATTTTCTTTACTTGCCAACATTTGTTTCGGTGTAGTTTTAAAAATGAAGCATAATTATATGTTTTTTAAATTCAATTAAAATACTGAAGATGCTATCATAACTATACTGTGTTTATCATTATCATTATGTAATTATGGTTATCGATGACAAAGAGTTAGAATAACCAAAAAGTGAGTGGAATAAAACAGTTTTTTGATTAATCAGCATTTCAAATAACCAAATAACTGACTAGTTGTTATTTGATACAGAAAAGTTATTTTCAGATTAAGTCATTATTTTGTAGATTTCTCCACTCCTGTGAAAAAAATTCTGGCGAAATCTTTGAAACATTTTCCTGCAATGTTCTGTCTGATTGGTCTAAGCAAAATTCTTCCAAACAAAACAGCCACCGTTGAAAAGGTTTTCAGCATTATGAATTCCATGTGAACTGTTTCATGCAGTAGGATTCAACAGTCTCTTTTGGATCCTCTAAAGAGGACATGTTGTCATTATAAGTCATTAGACTATAACCAGCTTGAGGCTGTTGTTAATTGCTTAAAGAACATGCATCTAATAGTAAGAGTCTGAAAGGTCTTGCTTTGTTAAGTTCTGACAATCAGATTGATTGGAGAATAAAAACTGAAGTCATTGTTTTGAATGCTTTTATTACCAATTGACTTGACATTATATTTTCCCAATTTAAACCAAAATGCTGATAGAATTCCCAATTCTAGGGGTATGGGACATATTCCCAAAATAGTGGAAAAAACACTGGTGGTTGCTGTCCTAGTTACAATATCTTCAATAAATATTTATAAGTATATTTGTGCATACCCAGTTCCATGTTTTTTTATTAGTACTCAATTTATGGTCATATAAATGGAAAATACTCAATCCAGTAAAATATCTTGGAGTAAAAAAAAAATACGTCTCTATTGGAAATGGCATTACTCAATTGTCTGGAAAACTGGGAGTAAATACCCAATACACCCCAAACCTTATCTGTTCCTCTGACTGTCTATACTCAAAGAAATAAATGTATTTGCTGTAATTAAAGTTTTGAACTATTTTATTCACCCTACAAAGAATTTTCATATTATGTCAAATACATGTGTCCTAATTGCTTGGAAAATTGTTTTTTCCCTTGGTATAACAGTAAGTTCCAGGAGCTTCAGGGGGCCTCCGGGGGCCCTAGCGGCCCCCTGGCCCCCAGCTTATATTTCCTCTTTTTCACTTCCTGGCCAGTCACACCCCTGACATTAAAAATCATTTATTACTACATGTATAGTGTTATTTTCATGTACTGTAAAAGTTTGCTGGCTTGAACTTGTGGGTTCTTGAGAAAACAGTTCAAGTGAGCCAGGTGTTTGACCCGGCCAAAATTGGTCCAAGTTAGACGTTATTACTTCCCTTTGTTTTGTTATTGTTTATATTTGTTATCTCCCTTTGATTTAGTATATAACCTGTACACATGTTTCGTTCATGTGTCATGAATAGGTAGTTAGTACTTACAGCAAATAATTTGCTTCTTTTATATTTGTTGTACATTATTTTCACATTTATTAACACTAATAGGATTATGTCGAGTGGTAGTAGATGAGATGATCATCATTTCTTTTATGTGGTTCAGTAAGAAAGGTTCGATGTGACTCGTTGTGCATTGGTTTATCTCTTTTCTCTCATTGTTGGTACAGTATAATTATCTTGTATGCCCTTCAACTAATTGCAATCAACAAACAATTCAATTGTTAAGCCATTATTATATGATGTTATTTTCACACATCGCAATGTTATGAACAAATTGACATCTATTATCAAATCTACTGAGAAAAAAGGTTGAAAGATAAAGGTAAAGTAGGGAAATTGATTGGTGCTCAACAAAGTGTTCAATTCAGCCGAGTAGTTAGATTTATTGGTGTTTGAGTCAATGAACTTTTACTGTAAATAAAATCAACATCTTTGACTGTTTGTTTGTCAATTTGCATTTAAATTGTTGTTATCAGAACTCGGCTTTTCTGCTTTCAAAATGTGTGTACATGTATAAAATTTTGAGTGTTATAAAAAATTTGATATTTTAGTTGAAATCTGTGAATGAGCTGCTTTATAGCTAACTTTGATTATGTTGTTGTACTGTCTGTGATATATTGTACATAATGCCAAGGTTTATCTGATTTCTTATTAAAAAATCAGTCTTTTCCCTCTTGCCTGAAACCTGGTGTAACAGGCCAATTTCCCCATGGGCTAATTTTTACAATTTTTACCTCATAAATATTTGTAAAAGATATTATAAGTTATGTACTAAATACATTTTCTCAGCCAGTTTTTTCCCCTAGCCATTTTCCCACTGTTTATAAAACTTTCATTTATTGTCGCTTTATTGTATGTATATTCTTGTATACCTTTAGATATTTCCCCACTGTTCATAAAACATCTTGTTATGCCAATTTATTGTAAATCTCAGCCAAGCTTTCCCCTGAGTATTTAAATCAGCAGGATGGGTAAACATAATGTGCCACTTACAATTGGATAAAATTTATAAATATGTATGATATTATTGTATAAAAAGTCATTTCATTCTAGAATATAGTTCCACATCAAATGTTTTGAAACTGATTAACTGAATTAAGGGTCATATATTTTATTTGTATTAAGTTTTTTTAAGTGGCTAATTTTGTTTACACGAGCACACCAAATAGTTTAGCTGGGTGTCTATGGACTACTCTTTTTCTGTCTATAGTCTAGAATTGTAGAACATAAGATAACTGTATGCTTTTGTTATTATACATATTTTAGACATTTTAATTAATCAGTTCTTTCATATATTGGGCATTGGGTTTATTATTTTTGTTCATGTATATATGTATTTCTGTAGCTTTAATTCTGTTATTGCTTCTTATTGCCAGTTATAAAACTTGAGTAGAACTGTTATTCATATTTATATATATGAATAATGCCATATAAAATGTATTGATATTACATAATTATCACATGCCTCTAGCCTACTAAGTTAGAAAATAAAAGTTAATGACCAAACAGGCCATTTTAGCAACAAGCTCTGTCTTGTTTGTTAACATTTGACTACCCAAAGGAGTTTTATCGTTGCTTGATTTTTAAAGCAGTTGTCGGGGACACCCAGACACCCACTAATTTCGTAGATTGTGCTGATGTCAATGCAAGACTAATATTGTCTTATAGAGGTGCGGTATTTTTTATCTCGCGGTACAATACCATGGTATTTTTGGAAATACCAGTATTGAATAACTTAACTTCCTTTCTGGTAAGCGAGCAGTATCCGTGAACAAGTAGTATCTGTGATATTGGTTTTACACATTACATATGTCAGCAGAGATAGTGAAATCAACGGTCTATAAATTTTGGAAATAACTTAAAAAATCAAGAATTATTAAGTTGTTATAGCTATTACCCTTAAATAAGGACTGTCGTGTTTTCAAAAGTTAATAAATGATCTTCTTAAACGTGTATTGTTATTTAATAGCCCTACTCCACATAGTAAATGCTTACTTTGTGGTATATCGTGGTATATACCGTGGTATTTAGTAAAAAACCACAGTTTACCGTGGTATAAATTTCCAGGTGGTACCCAGCTCTATTGTCTTATGAGACAATAAAACAGACAACCAGTTAGCTTAGTTATTAGCACACAAAGTCGTAAGATCGAGAGTTTGATAGTTCAATTCCCTGGGAAATGAATTTTGGGAAAATATCATAGAAGTCATGGAAAATTAGAAATCCTCTAGCAAAAAGTTCATTTTGTCATGAACAAAGCTATTTTATGTCTATTTTTATCTCAACCCATAACAATTAATGAAAACTTAAATTCAAACATAAATCACAACTTAAAATGTTGAGCATGAATCATGCTTTGGTACGAAAATGGGAATTTTACTACTGCTTTCTTCTACTTGTGTTGTCTGCTGTGATGTGGTGTTTTCAAAGTTTTTCTCATTTCGGGTTTTGTATGTGTTTCTGTTGTATCATGGAAATCTGAGAATAATCATGGAAAGGTCATGAAAAAATATTGGACATTAGGTATTCAAATCTATATGAACCCTGTTAACATTATGCAATGTAAATTTATTCAATTTGATGCTATATTCTATACTTATGTAACATATTAAAAGTGTGCTTTAATCTATAACTTGCTCAATGTGATTTTCTTTGTTATAATACCCACCAAAAGTTCGGAGACAAAAGAAATTTACTACAATTTTTGAAAGTTGATGATTATTTTTGTGGAATCATTATTTTTGAGATATTTAAGTATGGTTTGTGATAAAATGAAAACAAATTTTGTGGATGTAACACACATATAAGATTCAGCATCTGACGTGCTAAAGCCTCCAAAGCCATGTTTATTGTAATTACTTTCCATAACATAACTTTTATGCTATTTTTGTTGTCTCAATTATGATTGTTATATTAACCAAACAATAGACCAAAACTAAGAAGCATTTCAGAATAAACAGTAATCAAATTTTTGATAAAGACTATTCAGTAGGCATATAAATTGAAAATGTCTCCAAACTTTTGGTGGGTACTGTATGTAGATTGTTCTAGTGTATAGATTTATAAATAAATGCTAGTTAGGTTAGGGGTAACCTTTATGGTTAGGGGTTATACAGGGGTCTATAGTCACATGATCTACAATAGAAACTTGGAATGAATTATTTTTATAATTTAAATACCTTGGCCCCAGGAAATTATTTTTCTTTTCTTGTGGTAATGTTACCTTTGAAAATCATTATTTTATTTCAGAAATGAAAGTAACAGCGCCATCTTTCCAGAACTTACTAATATTTTCTGTCTTATTATGGATTAAGAATAAAAATAAAATACAAATATGACACCTAAAGTACTGTTTGTTTTTGTTTAACTATCTGTTTTATCATGTAAACCTGACAAGTACTTACAGCTCTTTAAACTCTGATTCAAGGTGGAATTTTTACTGTTTACTTCATGAAACCATAGCATTTGTGATGTCATAATTACATGGTGTTTCCACCAGGATCATGGTCGAAGATGGACTGGAACCCTTCTGTTACCTGATATACTAAACTTGTTATACCCCCGCTTCGAAGAAGAGGGGGGTATACTGTTTTACCCTTGTCTGTGCGTGCGTGCGTTCGTGCGTGCGTCCGTCCGTTACAAAATTTCCGTTGCAGTTTTCTCAGCAACTATAACATGCAGCAGCCTAATACTTTGCATATTGCTTCATCCCATAGTCCCATGTGGTGTAAAGCGATTTCATGCTCCTTGCTCATCTACTTCCTGTTTGTCGCATATTTTTAGATTTCGTTAAATGAAAGTTACATTATGATAGTCATATTTCTCACTGGGGGGGGGTATCACTAGTGAGCATTAGCTCACAGATTTACTTGTACAATTTATCATGTTGACTTACACCATGCTCATACATTCAAATCATACTTAAGTAAGTTACACCACAAGTCACCTGAGTGGACTATCTATGATATCTAAAATACAACTCTGGAGATAACTAGACTGTAACTTGGCCATGTGTTGATCAGGCATGCTCTTATTGGTCCAACAGTAACCAGAATGACACTGAGAAATTCTTCAAGATGAACTTCTTGGGGGACACAAAACAGAAAGACATAGAACAGTATATGGGGTGCTAGTTTGGACATTTTGGCACCATGCTTCTCCAATAACAATTTTAAGTCATAATTGTCATTAATTCATATTTTAAATTAAAAAATAAGCTCCAAAGAAAACACAAACACTTAATATCTTAAAACTTTTTGATAAATTCTTTGTTGATATTTAAGATAAAATTTTAAGTTTAAACTTTAATAAGTTAATATCTTTAAAGTAGAGGATTAAACATTATTATTTCATATATATTGTGTCAGAATATTACCATAAGTGAATCCAGTTGGGGTCCGGTTCTCATCACCCTGGAGTTGACCTTTTAGGGGAAAATGAGCTCATAGACCAAAAAGATGAATTATTAGAAAGAATGTTTATTGCTGTCAAAAACTTTATGGACACTTATTATTACTGTTTGATTGCTCAATAAATCGTTGATTGATCATAATATAAATGATGTTAGTTGACATTTTAGAGTGTTGAGTTAAGTGCGTTTGAATTTATATGGACGAAATCACGTCCTGGTGAAATAGTTTAAAGGTATTCATTCCCAGATTTCAACTCAAACATCAACTTTTTGAAACTATCAAAATTGTTTGGAAACATTTTTAAGCAGAAAATTAGTGATTAGATAATGACAATTTTAGTTCAAATTGACATACAAGTACACATGATGGTGTTTCATGTAGTAAAATTCTACCCTGTATATCACGGTACAGACAATTTTATTGCATTTAAAAATTTTGACTTTTATTGTATACATATTTCTTGCAATCTATAGGTCAGTTTGTCTTAAAATATTAAGACTTATTTTTTTGACACAATAACAGACACTGAATGGTATTTTGAAAACATTGAAAAATCTTGACCAATTCTGTGAACTAGAACCTTTAATGTTTACTACTGACGTCGAAGGCACCGAACATTAATTATTGGATTGCCGCTTCAGATTTAACATTTATTATACAGGGTGGAGAAAAGTGAAAAGAAATCGGAAAATTGTCATTGTTGGCAAATTTTTGCGCAGGGAAGTGAGTGTGAGTGAACAAAAAGGAGAGACAGTAGGCATAGTGATATTAAGAGACACACATTGGCTTGATAAATAATATTGGAAGTGAGCTTTTACTTTTAACCTTTTATTTCTCCAAATATGAAGAGTACAAAATACAATAAGTCATTACAACATGATATACACACGCATGAAATATTACAGAAAACAAAACTTGCATGTACATTGTATGAACTGATATGTTATTCAGTGGCACGTATTATGATAGCACTTATCATAGAATACCACAATGTATCCATGTATACGTATTTAGTATAACAAGTCATAAATCTTACTCAAATAACCATTCATTGGCTCTTCTCATGCAACGATTGCATGATAGTTTGTTCTACAATCCATCTACATCCTAGCAACACATTGTATAGGTAATATATTCTTCTGTCAGCGAATGTCACCTGCCCTGCATGATTTAGAATCTGTGGTATGATTTAGAATGGCCATAGAAGTTATTTCATGAACAAACTCAATGAAAGAATGCCCCGCAGCGCCAGGGAATCAAACCAACGACTCCACAATCATTAGCTGTGCATGCTACCCGACTGAGTTTACCTATCGGGCAGTAAATAATATATAACAATATATTCACATATTCATTAATTTATTAGAAACCAACTTATAATGATTAAGCTGTGAAGTATTTTAATACCAAATATCAACAAAATAAACTAAAATACTTCTCTAAATATGGAACAAAAAAGTATTATTTCTTTTTAAGCGAATATCTTTAAAGTTAACAATAAAACTAAACTTAGCTACTGCTCTATGTACAGTCTATAGATGAAAGATTTCGAACATTTCGTGCTCCATAAATAAGGCTTAAAACAATAAATAATGGAGGGAATATTTGACAAAATGAATTGTAAGTTATTAATGTTATCTAAGATATGCTTTACTTCTATAAATTTCTTATTTTGTTTGTATAAACACTTGAATACGCATGAAGTATCCATAAATATGTTATCCTGAAGTAGCCGATTTTACTTCAATACACGAGGGTTGTTAGATGAATTCCTGGGCTGAGGACTAAACAATACTACAAAAACATACATTTGTATTTAAGGAACAGTAGTCCAGTGGTAGGACGCGCATAGGAATCGAATGTTCTCGGGTTCGAACCTCAAGAGGAGCACTGCCGATTTCCCTGAGTAAGAAATTCACTGGCGGTTTTTTCACTCTATCCAGGTTTAAATGGGTACCTATGAATGTGGTATTATTCCGTTGCATGAGTGTGTTGGCTTCACTTAGCTGAGTAAAGTCTCCTAAGGGAGATTGATAGATAGAAATCAAGAGCCCGCTGACAAGGGGTGATAGCTGTTAGGTCGGCGAATGTACATAAGCATGAAACTAATTAAGACTTTAAAATGCGACACTTTTTGCTATACTTTTTTATTTTTCCAATTGTGTAAATGGTCGTTGATAACTTACACGCAAGATGCAAATGTCATTGTTTTCAAGCATGAATGTTTTTACATGTAATATTTGACTTGAAATTTAACATTATTTTTCAATTAAGTGTCGATCTTGGTAAACTCAATGCCTCTTATGAATAGCCATAGTATTTGAATTGTGGATGTATCATATAACATGGAATTCACATACTTAATTTTCTAGCTCGATAGCTCATCAGTTATATTGCAATTTCTAGACTTTGTGGTCTCTGATACCACTGAAACAACCCTCTAACTTTATATTTCATTTTTACAGAAGTCAGTATTATAGACACATGTATATTTACATTATATAAAATGTTATATAGAATCTGTGAACGTGACTGGTGAATATTGGTTCTCCTCGTTTTGTCTTTTTGCATAAGTGTATATAATATTTACGACTTCTTGGGACACGTGGTCATGGTTTCGATTAGTTTTTTAAACAAAATCTAGACGGAAGTATGCGATTCTTGATACATGTAGACGTGTAATTGCTGTGGTTATATCTATATCAATCAATTAATCCATTTTCAGCCCTATAACGATTTAATTCTGTGAACAATTATTGGATATTGATATTAAATAATTTGGATGATTTTTACTTGAAAAGACATATCAACTACGAAAGAAACGGTAGGCATATAACATGATTTTCATTGTAGTCTCTCGGAAGCTATCTTCTCGAACGTCGTGCATCCAATGAATTGATCAGACATTCACGGATGGTGTTACACCTAGCTACTGGTTTGGCGCGGTTGAAATTGTACAATTGTTTCAGAATATGTGGCTCTCGGAGTTAATCTATTAAACGTGTGTTACAATTAACCCGTTTGGAATAATTTTCAATACGGAATCAAGTAATGTTTTGATATATTTAAGTATGGTTGAGATAAAATGAAAACACATTTTATTAATGCAGCACATTTATAATATTCAGCATCTGACATCATAAAGCCTGCAAAACCATGTGTATTGTAATTATTTTCACAAAACACATTTTTATGCTTTTTCTGTAGTCTTATTAAAAGTATAAAGATACAAAAGTAAAGCAAAACTAACAAGGATTTCAAAATAAACAATTATCAAATTTTAAATCATCTAAAATTTGATAACTGTTTAGTAAAATCTATTCTGTAGGCATACAAAGTGAAAACGTCTCCGAACTTTTGATGGGTTATGTATGTTTTTGTAAGTTAGTTAAAGTGCAGTTAAATGTCCTGTATCGAGAGCGTGATTGTGTTCATTAACTGACCTTAAATTTTCATCAAGTTCATTCATATTTTTATGACCCCATTCCTAAGTAAAAGTGAGCTAAAACGTTAAGGTAGATTTCCCTAATAAAATATCTATGACAACAGGAATATTCTTTGAAAACTGTTATCTAATTGTACGCTGCATTTCTATCATTTCCACCATGTCAGATTTTCAAATAATATGCTCAAACTGAAAAATACTCATCTTTCATATCAAAGGGAGATAATAACGCACTTTCGTAAAAAGCATTGTTTATTATTATTAATCCATTTGCAACAGGATTTTGTTTCGTAAAACTAATCCATGCAAAATGGGGTTCATGTCGAAATGAATAAAAGATATTACATTTTTGTAAACATTTTTCATTGTTTTTAGATGTAGAAATGATTGTAAATTTTCATTTTGGGGATTCTACCTTAAAAGGCAGTCGGTCCTCTACATCAGTCATAAAAAAATGAATGCTTGTTTTACATAACGTCTTTTAGTAGTTAATTAGTAGTCAGTTATTCATGTAATGATATGAAATCATGAGTTTGCACACATAATGACATAAAAACGTGATAAAATCAAGTGAGAACAAGTCACTTAATATTAGCATGTGTCCTTGCTAGATCAAATCTAGCAGGCCCCAGTTCGGACGTGTAATAAATCCAAATTTTAATTCTGATTCGTTCTAAAGCTTTGTTTGTTAAAGTCGCCATCTTGAATGTGCTACTTTGAAGTAACACCGAGTCGTAGAACTCGTATGCCACAAATAATCGAGTTCAAAAAGCGTTACGTAACGATTTCCTTCAAGCACCTCAAAGTGAAAATAGACCGAAACCGGAAATAGAATTTGGTTGTCCATGCTTGAAACAATAATTTTAATCAAAGTGTGCTTAATGAATTAGAAATTAGGTTGTCAATAGTTTCGATCACAGAATGTTTAAAATGATGTTTATGATAAAAGAACTTACTCCAAACTATAACAAAAACAATTATATAGTGCGCGCTTATTCAGGGGCACACACTTTTGATGAAATGGGAATTTTGTCAAACTTAATTTTAGAAAGCAAAATGGTTTGAAATGTTAATTGTGTCTCTAATTCATGCTTTATTTTGATAACTTAATGGCATTCGGAACTACCTCGGCGATTTTCAACGCAGATAACTTCGTAGATAGTTCCGAATAACTTAATGGTTGTAAGACAAATCTTCATGTCTGTGAATGGATAGATATCTTCGTATAGTGGCTTTAAAAACTGTTATCGGTCATTGCTATTGTTTATAAATACAAAAGTACAATGTACTTGACTATTTTGATAATACAAATTGACAATAAAAAGGAGGTAAATAAAAGTCCTTTTAATTTTCAATCTTACGATAAAAATCATCGTAGGACTAATTTATTTTTGTATTTTGTTTGAATTAGGAGTAAAGTATGAAAATATGACCTAATACTTAAAACATGCCTACAATAGTCCGTACTATAAAGTAATTTTTAATATTAAACATGTATGACTGCTTTTGTTTAAATACTTATGGTGATTTTTGTTTCAAGACATCATACTACATGTATTTAAATATGAAATGTATCATATAAAATGGAATATACTACACATACATGTACTAAACAATATCTTTTATCTAACATGTTAGCATATCGACAGCTCATTCGTATGGGAGGTTTCAAGTTTTTATATGTTGACCATACGAGACATTAAACAAAATTTAAATTCATGGTTTATTTTACCAGTTATTTTGTAAATAGAGAAAAAAGGGATTCTTGTTTATGTACCACATAAACTAATTTTACGATTTAATTTCATACATACACTTGGTTCCATAAGTTTCTTTACTCATTTGATGTTTTCATATTTTCTTTGAAAACTTGACCTTTTTAGAGAATTTAATAAGTACGCAATAAAAGTCATTTTTCATTAAGAACTAAATTTTGACAAAAAGGAGATACTATGAAAGATCATAATTGAAGACTCATGTTAAAATGTATATTAGTTGTGAAACTAACAACATGTAAGTATATCTAAGTGTAATTGAAAAAAATACACGTGTAAAGTAACTTTTGGACCCCAGTGTAGTTATACATTGTAACATGTAGATGTTCTGGCAACTGTGATTTGATACCTGTTTGATTAAGGAAAAATCTAGGGGAAAAACATAAAGAAAATAAGCTATCAAAACCCTTTTATTTTGAACAAAAAGTATAGTATGGTAAGTATAATGAATTTCGTGTTATATGTAACATTCCATTTACAAATACAATGTAATGCGATGTTCCAAGATAGTTTTGGGAAGGATCACAGCTTTTAATACACGTTACAGATTGTTTCATAGGCCATATTCATGTACCATAGAATTGCCTCTAAAATGATGTTATGTTTCTTACATTAATTTTCATTTGTTCTAAATTTCAGTTTATCCTAGACACAATGACGTTGGTAGCACCACGAAGCGCTCCCGCAAGATCTCAAACCAGTAGATACTGTCAACGAGAACTTGTCCGAGACTTTACAATCACACGTTATATGCAAAAACCACCATTGATCATGCCAAATTACGGCAAGAAAGTTGAAAAACTAGGTGTACCAAAGACAAGCCTGTCTCGGGTTCTACTCTATGACAATATTACCCAACAACAAATGCTGGACGTGAAGCTAGCTCATATTCAAATAGAAAAACAAAGAGCTGGTTATTTAATGGACATGCATCGGCGAGCTTTCTCGCTTCAGCTAGCAAGCAAGCGCCGAAAACAGACGGAGATTGCCAAAAGCCAGCCATTCAGGCAAAGCTTGCCGAATTTAAATTTGAATAAAACGAAAACTTCATCTTCCATGCAGCCGTTGTTAAGAAGGTTCAGTACATTTTCAATAAGTGACGTACAGTTGCCAAAATGTGGAAATACTGGTAAACAAATTGTGCTAAAGTTGAAAACGCGAAATGGACATAGGAAACTGTACCATTCGTATGATGAAAGTGGAATATTCGGCGATTTCTTTCCCATATATTCGTTCTACGATAAACCCCGAGACGATCCGAGATTCCGAAAGTTAGAAACCGTTCTGATGTCCTCAGATATTGACGAAGCTGATGGATTTGTGGTGCTTAGTCCAAGTTATCGCAAAGACTATCCTCAAATTCCTGAATTCCTTCGACATTTTCGTAACCAAGACGACTAGAAGGAATTGTTGTAACAAAAAAAAGAAACAACTACAAGAAAAGAATGAACACAAGACGCTCGCATACATGAGGGATGCTATAGTTTGCATTTGTACATGAAATGAACTATAATGCAACAAAGATAAATACTCTTATAAGGGTATTCAAAAGCGTGGAGCCCTACAGTTGTAACAAACATGAATATTCATAATACGTGTAGCCTTATTCCAAATTAACGAAGAAACAACTTGAAACTCGACTGATATTTAGAAGTACCCGCGTCAGACTGATTAGTGTCGTCACAATTTATAAATATTGCATCTATATATATCAATGCATGTAGACATGCTGGAGTATGCACAACTACTGTTCAAGATAACAGATCATAAAATGAGTGTCATCGACCTTGCAGTAGCTAAACAGGGAAAGAGGTTAATAACACTTGAAATATGAGACAATTTTGTATTACTTCTTTATCTTTGTCATAATTTTACTAGCTACCTATTTATAAATTATAACATTGATGACATTGTTTTATTTGTATATACAGTATTTACTCACTACCGTTATATAATCTTCAGTGAACCACGCTAAAACAAGCCGCCTGGGCAGCTCAGTTGGTAGCACGCAAGTCTTCTGATCGAGTCGTGGGTTCGATTCCCGGGCGGGGCATACTTTCGTGGAGCTTGGTCATGAAAATATTTCTACGGTCATTCTTCCTTCTACCAATGATTCTTCGTTATGTAAGGCAGTTGTCAGTCACTGACGAAAGTATGTGCTTAGTAGCTGGTTAACAGCTAAATCCAGAGATTTAGCCTTTCCAGGAAGAGTGAGTAGGTTGACTGACCGCCGTTATATGATCTATACAATACAATGTGTTGCTACGGCGTTAAACCCAACAAAACAAACAAACCACGCTAAAACAAATAAAAATTATTTTTTATACTGATCGTTCAACTTAATGAATATGTTTTCTGCGGATGTTTTTATTATCAAATAAGGTGCCAAGTCTGAATATCACTAGCAGTCACTTGGTGGGTTCGGTAATCGTCTCACAAAATGATTGAAAATAGATCTCATATTGCGGAAAAGTCGTTTCAATAAAAACAAAACAATGTCCATTGAGAAAAGTACAACATAATTATCTTTTATTTAGGGCTGGCACGATATACCGGTATACCGGTATATTGCAATATGCAGCTGCGGCAATACATACCGCGGTACGAATTTAATGTATACCGGTATTTTGCGATATTTTTTTATATTTTCATTGGAAACTTCTTCGTTTTCCAGCGTTCATCCGGTGTAAGCTTATGTTCAAAGAATTTGGCCGCGTTCGGAATGTTCTGCTTACTCTAAGAGGCCCAGTTTTTTCACACGAGTCTGCTAAAGGCACTTTCCATACACAGTCATATAACATACTTCAATACTGAACAGTTGAATAAGTTCTTTAAGACAGTATTATGCAGCTGTGTCTTTGGTATGCAAACGGTATATCGTGGTACGTATCGCGGTTCGGTTCTAGCGCATTGCAATATACCGCAATACGCTCCTGGCGTATCGCGACAGCCCTACTTTTAATAAGACATACTACTTTTAAAACTGATGTGTCAGCAAGTCACATGACCACAAAATTAACGCTGACCTTAAGTTATGTATAAAGCTAAACGTCTTCATTAAGTCTTGTTTTATTCATAATAATACAGCATTAATTAAGTCTATGTTCATTTAAGTCTAAGTACATGTATATAGGATTAGGACTAAAATCGTAAAACACAACATGATGTATGATTAGTATTCATACACACATCTGTTTTATTCACGTGCACAAATTATGATATAATTTATTCAATTTGAAACACCGTTCTTTGATCTTCAATACCTAACGGATTGTATCAGCTGTCCTTATTTACAAACGTTGATAATTGTCTTTGAAATAGTAAAAGAAATGCATTCCCATAAGTTTAATAAACAATATTTGAAGCAATATCGCAATAACTTGTTCCACATAGGCATTCGGAACTCCTCAGCCATTCGCTACGAATAACCTCGGACATATTTAGTAGGGGTGTAACGATTAACCGATATACCGAATAATATTGCAATACGAGTTCTAACGGTTTTTGACCGGTTCGTTTTTCCTTGAACCGGTTTTTGTAGTTAAGTGTCATACTGCTTGTTTTTATCAGAATCTGATAGTTAAATGTTTAAACACAAGTTAAAATGAATTGAATACTTGAAATACTCTTACTGTGCTTTTAAAGGTTAAACATTTAGTCAATAGAAAGAAAAATATCTTCAAGAGTCTGTTTCAAACCACGCACTTTTCTAACACATTGACAATTTTACATTTGTGATTCAAACATTTGGATGAGAGATCATTTAAAAATACCCATATGCGTGCTATGCTGATCCAATTAGGACGAGGTACATCTATTTATTAATGCGTTGCATGTCTAAGCGAAAAACCGGTACGTATTGCAATATAATGCAATACGGGTTTGCATATTGCAATACGGTTTTTACCGTTTTGTTACACCCCTAATATTTAGACTCCATTTTGGAACTACCTTTCCGTCACAGATATAAACAAATGCCTTGACTGGTGATGAAGTAAGCAAATCTATGATCATTTAGGCGATGATTGATGTTTCGTTTTTAATCCATAAATTTGACAAACACAGTTAAATGATATGTTGAACAATATTTAGTCAAATATATAAGATAGAAATATGAAACAAAGCTTTGTGTGCCTACTTGTTTGCATTACTGTTACGCGCGGCGCCTCGCGTATGTAGAAAAACAGTATATCCGGTAGACCCCCACGAATCCTTCCGAGATTATTCATTCAATGAATGTTCGAGGTGTTCTGAATGCCACATCAGGTATAACTTGGCATATACTCTCTTCAGATTATCCAGTACTGCAAGCATTGTTAGCAGAAATATTTTCTGTTGTTGTTGTTGTTGTATTTTGGATTTTAACGCCGTATGACCACATTTCATAGGCCATACCACGGCGATCAGTCATTCTACTCACCGTTCCTGGAAATGCTAAATCTCTGAATTTAGCTGTATACAAATTGCTAGCACATAGTTGCGCCAGTGACTGACAACTGCCCTACATGATTTATTATCAGTGGTAGGAAGGAGAATAGCCGTCGAACTTTTTTCATAACATGTTAGACAGGAATTGACCAATCAAAAATGAAAAAATAAACCTCAAAAATCAACTTTTCCTTTTACTTGGCCTTTTACAAGCAAGGACTCATTTACATAGGCCATCCCTTTTGCGTCATGATATTTTTTTCACGTAGCAATTGACGTTTCAAGTATGAGCATGAATACTCATTATCTAATCATTTTTGGTCTATGTCATTTTTTATATATACTTAATAGGGTACATAATATTTAATATATCATTTCATTCATCGGTAACGGTCAATTAACTCAGATTAGCTCCGTCGTATAAACGTTTACCGTTATCATGTTTCGGCGGGTAGTGTTCTGTTTATTTTGTATTCATACAGGTTTTGTAACTTCGATAAATTTTTCTGATTTAAATACAGCAATTTTAGACATTTTTAATGATGATTTTAAAGATAAAAATTCAACCGCGGAGGAATATGTTGCGCGTCTGTTTGAGAAAGTAGTCCACACTGACGTGGATGAACTCGCTGACGTCGAGCTTGCTTGTTCCAATGGTTATAACACAACGACGTGCAAGAAGTACCTGAAGGAAAATGTAAGTAGAAGAAAATACCTCGAATTTGTTACAATGTACTGTTTTATGCAATTTTTTAAACTTGAGCAATTAATGGTGTTTTAAGCATGGTCACCTGCCACGAGAAAAATGTTTGAACATTTAAAGTTTAAACATTTATTCCAAACTATATTGTTAATATTTGATAATAGGGTTAATGGTCAAAAGATAATGGCAAAATCGTCCAAACTTATGTATGTGTTTCATCATGGAATGTTTGGTAATCTTACTTTTTAGACCCTGTGCGATTAGTACTACATTGATTGTGGGGTCACAAGGACTCCTGGTGTAGATACAAGATTTTCGAGGGGTTCGACTTAACGATCAACATCTCACAGCGGTTATATCGCGATTTGCTGCTTCATTCATTGTAAAAGATAAACAACCACTGCGGGGAGTTTGTTTGACGATACCAGCTAGGGTGTAATTGAAAGTAAAAGTTGTGACATTTTCTGTTCTGCTCCTTTGGAAAACGTTTGTAATGAAAGAAACTGAAACAGGTTTTTTTTTTGGTTAAATTTTAAGGACGATTGTTTCTATTTCTATACATTCATACTTAGTATTTGTATACAAGGATACTATTACTATAAGTGTATCTTTCACGCTAATGTCCAAAACCTTCTTGTTCGCTAAATATCACCATTTGATGGTTATTGTAATCGATTCCCTCAAAACATTAGTGCTATTCGAACCTCTCCTCCCTTTTTTTGACTGACAGTAATTGTTATTACCTAGCAAATCAGATTTCGAGTCTCCCGCCGATCAGGTATTTATTGTCGAACCACCCTGGCAGGTTTGCATTGATTGAACAAACACCACTAAGGAATTTACGAACCCACTAAAACAGACAGTATAGGGCTGTGGATTGTTGAGCAAGTGGCGATCTGATTCGAACCATGATGCTTGTGTAGCGATTCACGAATCGAACCACGAATCACATGTTAATGGAAAGAATACAAGAATTCATGTAATACCAAAATAAGTGAAAAATTACGGAAGCTTTTACTATATCGGAAACCATGTACTTCAAACATTTCTATCAGGCGTTTTATGGGCATTTTCAGCGATAACATTTTTGTTCAAATGTGTATCAATCGAAATTTTGACACAAGATAATTAAGTTTTAAATTGTTATTCCCATGATTGGTTACCGGTGGTTTTGTTTTAATTAATTGCACCTCGTTATCAAAAATCAGATCTACTTAATTCGTACCAATATAAGTTTAGCTTTCAAAATGTTTCGAAAATTTTGGCGGGAATCCCCCGAACCACTATCTGCATACGCCGCTTCTGCTCCACAAATATCACAATGTATAACATAATTTGGTAGTCATTCTGTCGCTAAAGTACTTCTATGAATATATGAGTGTGTGTCAAGTATTTTCTCAAGGAAAATAGTATCTATATTAAGGAGTCATGAAAAAAAGATAAACACAACAACTATTTTTACTTATGTTATCTTAAAGTGAATCACGTGATAATTACATGACAGGATACATTTTGACAAATTTGTTCTCATCATGCACTTACTTTGCACTAAGTCCCGAGTATTGACGGACTTAGCTGATGTTAACCTAATGATGTTTTACCTTTAAAGCCCCTATATCAAGACCAACTATGACCTTTGACTACAAGGAATACAAACATTTATCTAGTATATTGTACATGTACATACATTATTTTTACGCCTTAAATAGAATTTGGTTGTCAATACCTATACATAAGTTTTGGTCATTGTTTGTTTAAGATGGAAACGTTTAGCGTTGAATGGGGGTATTTAGCGTTGGTGCTGCGACGTTTTGCGGCGCTTCGGTGTTAACGTTATGCTACTGATACATTTTATTTTCAGTGTGTAGACGTACAAGGTCTGTTTACAGAGTCTTCAAGTGGTACTATAAGTTCTATAGAGAGCTGGTTCCCGAGCCTTGTTTATTATATATATAGTCCAGCGTGTATAGGAGAAGTGAATTTAGAAAAAGAACACGTGCATATCAAAGTTGCTTCAGGCAAAGGTACTAATGGTTTTGTTATTGCTGGTATATTGGTGTAATTAAAATTGGACATGTGGATCAATCGAATTAGTGCTTGTACCAAAAGACGCTCAACACGGCTCTGATTAAATCACAATACATGGATATAGTAATTTTGACTCGGAATCCTGCTGGCCGCATGCAGTTGCTTACGTTCATTAGTTGACCAACTTTGTATACCTGTGCGTGCATTTAATACATCGAGTATTATGCCTCAATCCCATAAAATCGTGGCTTGTTGCGGACCCGTACGAGTAGACAGTCGTAATCCATGGGAAGCCTTGCGCATTATGTGACGGTACGCACATGGTACAAAATAACACATCCGTACGGAGTCGCAGCTTGAAGATATGCATGTTTAATCATACTCCACGATTTTGTTCACGATTTGACTCTGAAACTGATACGAGTAGCATGGGCTCATCTTACGGACCCTGGTAAAAACGTAATAGTCCGTAAGGGTACGCAAGAGTTCGTACGGGTCTTTGCGGAGCTTGATCGCACGGCGCCCGTACAGTGCCCTTTCGGCTATTTTTATGTTTATGGGACTGTAGCTTTAGTTAGACAGTCAGCAGAACTGTTGAGTCGTAAAATGTAGTACACGTTTTACTGCTTATTAATATTAATTCTTTCATTTAACGTTAGAATAAACCATTACCTTGTCAACTGACCAAATTTGTGGTATAGTTGGAAACGTGGTTGTTGTTAAAGAGCCATGAAGTGTGCAACACCGGCTACACCAAATCATTGTTCTAAAATGTAGTTGGTAGTGTTTCTGTTTATTTATTTATCTATCATCATTGAGTTTAATAAACTGTAATGATGCAACTTATCCATAACGTATTTTAACCGTATTTCATTTACAGTATGGGGTTACGGTCTAGGATTCGTGGCAATCATTTGCGGTGTAGCAAATGTTGGAGGTTTAATGACACCATTCATGAAGCATCGATTCTTTCAGCGACTTCTACTCTTTTGTGTTGCTCTTGCTGTAGGAACTCTGGGAGCTACAGGAATGTTGGTTCTAATACCTGAGGTAAGACAATTAAATAAACAGTAATGTGTCTATATAACATCACATTGGTAACTAATATAGCAAAATGATGAGAATTTTGATTATTGTATAGTTCAAATAGCTCGTAAATGTACTAATACCAATGTTAAGACAGTTTCGCTATGAAGACCATAGCATTTGATGGTTTGTGAATATTTACTGTTCTTACCCAGAACTTTTTATAATGGGAATGGTATCATGAGTAATATTGCGGCGGTGAGCATTGCTTGTAGCATTTTAGCATCGACGTTCTGGGTCGATTGCGTCGTGAGGCGGCGTTGCAACATTTAGCTTCGCTACAGACTGCTATCAGCTCTTTGTTAAACGTCTTCTTCTCTCCTTCAGAGGACGAGACGTCAGCGTCCATCGTAACTTTTCAGCAATCTCTTTAACCTGTTTTTTCTATTTTCGACAAAGCAACCCCGATTGAGTTCTGATTGGCAACATCATCACTCTGCAGACGATCAGGTTTATCCAATGTTACGGACATTGCCGTGTAATTTCGATTGCGCCTACGTCACAACAGTCGGGTTATCTGCCGGTTCGGCCGGAATCCGGGAATCACTTCAATTTAAAGAATGCGTTTCATTTTTTTATGTTTCAGTCAATGAATCTTACTCATGAAGGGTCACCAGTTCCAGATTATCATTATAAAATGACAACTGTTATGGGAGGAATATATTTCTTCTACGTATTTGAAAGACTTCTTAAGTTTTGGTTCTACAGGAAAAAGGTACTAGTAGTGTACACATTCTTCTTTTTGGTGATTAGCTTTAACCGGGGTCCGTCCGCTACTAATGATGTGTTATGTGCAGACCCCGGCTAGAACTTATCGTCAAAGTTTAAGTTATGTTGATCATATCGTTATTTCGAAATGATCCAAACCATAAATATTCGAGATAACGGATTGAAAGTTTTTTGCATATTCATGGTGTGAGATTTTTTTGTGTTTTAGGTATATACATGAGGTTGTCATTTTACTGTGTTAAAATAGAATTCCCTCCTATTCCGCTTCATAATAGTACTGAATTATAAAAACAAACCGAATATCAACCGTATTACTCAAAAATCCACACAGAAAACCATGTCAAACTTGATCTATGTAATTGTCAGACAAACTAGATTCATGAACTGGTCTGCAAAACACAAATACCGTCTTAACAAAAACGACATTCGAAACGCTATAATCATTTATTACTGTGTTATTTAAAATTTATAGAATAAAAACGAAACATTTAACATCGCCTAAACGATCGTGGGTTTGTTTACTTCAACACCGGTCAAAGTATTTTGTTTGGGCATGTGACGCAAAGGTAGTTCTAGCATGGCGTCTAAATATGTCCGAGGTTATTCGTAGTAAATTGCCAAAGAGTTCCGAATACAAAAACGATGTATAGATAATATTGTTGATATATATTATCACAGTCTAAAGGACAAGAGATGCATATACCAGATAACAATGGCCCTATGCTTGAAGTTCCTGATGAAATGAAACAAATGATGGATGAGGAATCGAAACAAGGTACCTTGTACTTCTTAATCTCTGTTGTAAAAATATGAAATGAGACTGGCCTCCATTTTACAACACTTTTAAAAATGGCAATGGTCTCAATTTTTACAAAACCTTTACCAAGTGAGAATGGTCTTAGATTTTACAAAACTTTACAAGATGAAATTGTCAAAGATTTTACATTTTTTCTACAAAATTAGATTGGACTCAGAAGTTAAGACACTGTTCCAAAATAATATTTATCAAAGACTTTTGGAAAACTCCTTAAATTCGATCAATCTTTGAGAGTTTTAATAATGGATTATTCTCAATTTGAATTTTTGAAATGTTATAAGTTTGAGTGTTCAGCTAATTTTTGTTACCGCTATAGTGCACTGGTATTTTATTTTATGCATATTCTTAATGGCACCAAGGTTGAGAATCTTTTGTCTATTTGAAATCATGGCTCTGGCTGCCATTTTGTAGACAGAGTCTGAATGATTATTTTATACATTACTACATTATTACATGATTAGGAATCAATGGAAGGAGGGAGAAATGCCATTGACATTATTTCTTGACCCATCTCCACGAAAGCATGCCTCCGCCTAGGAATCGAACCCACGACCCCTCGATCAGTAGACATGCGTGTTACTGACTGAGCTAGCCGTGCGGGTTACGAATATCGACTAAACGAATTCTAATGTTTTGTATTGATATTCTGAATTACAGACACTCATAAAACTAGCAAGAAGATATCAACAGTAGCTTATATGATATTGATTGGAGATGCACTTCATAATTTTGTTGATGGTATTGCCATCGGTGCTGCCTTTACTGAAAATACCTATCTAGGAATTAGTGTATCTCTTTCTGTTATCTGTGAAGAGTTACCTCACGAATTAGGTAAGTATGTGAAGTAACTTACCATTGAGCTTACAGATTATCGGACAAAGTTAACAATCAATAGTTTCATAAATTTGCATAGGCACTTATGAACAAAACCGAATTAGAACGATTCAAAATACTGCAAAAACTCATGCGGATTACTTTGACAATATTGTTATAATTGCAGTCCTAGAGAGTGATAACCATCAGCGTGAGTACGCTTTTGAATTGAATCCAACACAAATGTTTTCATAATCACTAATTTGTAATTGATTATTTTGCAAAACGTTTTATGCCATTAGATAATTATGTATATGAAATAGGATGCCCATCGACGTGATGGTAGTGTACATGCATTGTTAAGGAAAAGCGCCGATTTATAGAAAGCTGGTTAGATGGGTCATCCACCTTAAATAACTTTAGAATGAATAAATGATAGCGTGACTGAAAAGCGTTAAAATACAAACAACACCGTTTAATTGTATCGCCCAAACTAGAGACTATTCAGGGTTTGTTGCTTATAGTGTCCAGCGATTCTAAGGATCCAAAATACTGGGACGGGATCCTAGTGATACTCAGCTAGGGATTGCGTCAAGATCCATGAAAATTGTCATGAATTAATTATAATATTTAGTGACTGTAAATTGTTATCATTTTTTTACTTTTATTAGACGAATCCCATAGTAACTGACTATAGATTCTTTGGGGGTCCTGGTAAAAAAAACCCGTAAGTGTCAACCGTTACTATTCTTTCCACACGGTTGAAACATTGGCCTTGCTGTACATTTGAGACTAAAAACACTCTTCATGCATTGGGGTTCTAAGGCCTCTCACACACCAAAACCCGGGTCGGTAGCGCAGTTAAAAGCGCGCCGGGATTTGAAATCTCGTGTCCCGAAGGGGTACGGGTTCGAATCCGATCCGGGAAGGTTATACCCTTATATGAAAATTTAACAATTATGTCAATTTTCCTCCATTAATAAGATGTATGGAGAATTTTCTGGCCTTGTGGAAGGGTAGATGAGTACTGGTTGTAGACAAGTTGGGGTCCTGGAAAGCTAGGTGAGGTGCGCTGGACGCCGTTATATGACCTATAAAAAGTGTTGCTTCTGCGTTAAACCCAACAAAAAACAAGCACACACACCAAACATTGTCAACCATACACTAAAGTTCTATTGTCTAATTCTTTCAGGTGATATAGCAATCTTACTACACTCTGGTCTCAGTATGCGAAGGTCATTATGTTATAATTTCCTGGCAGCATTAACTATAGTGCTTGGTCTGGTCTTAGGTATATTATTAGGAGAAAATACTGATGCCAACATGTGGATATTTGCTGTTGCTGGTGGAATATTTCTCTATATTGCTCTAGTTGATATGGTTGGTACATTTATTTAGATTCAATTGCGGTTTAAAATCTGCTTCTACGGAGTCCTTAAAATGACATTATGAAACGCTTTTTACTTCGACGATTATTTTGTTTTTACGAACTACTTGTATTTTTAAGTTTTTCGATTTTTCAGAATAATATTATTTTGTTAAAAAAAACCATAATAATTATTTCGATAAAAACATCGTAGATCTATCATTTCGGTTAAGGATATGATATAACCTTTTAAACGAAATCAACATTTCGTAGTAATGAAAAAATGTAATTCTGCAAAACGTAATGATTATTTTAAAAATTATTTAATGATGTTATTTCGTGAAAACGTGCTTATAATTTCGTATTTACTTTCTTTTCTGCACGGGCTTATGTAAATCCATTACTCCTAAAAGCATGGTTTTTGTACTAGAACGTTTCAACGGTCTTGCAAACATTGTACAGTTAAGTTCCACTATAAGGACCATGAAAATAGGCGTTAATAGTGTAACGGTCTTAGTAATGGGACTATTTTCTTTCCAACCTGGGTCAGTGGTGCAGTTGGTAGTGCGCCGTGATTTGGAATCTCGTGTCCCGAAGGGGGTACGGGTTCGAATCCCACCCGGGGAGGTTATACCCTTCCATGAAAATTTGACAATAATGTCAATTTTCTTCAATTAATAAGATATATGGAGATGTTTCCGGCCTTGTGGAAGGGTATGTGAGTACTGGTTATAGACAAGGGTCCAGGAAAGCTAGGTTAGGTGCGCTGGACGCCGTAAAATGACATATAAATTGTGTTGACACGGCGTTAAATCCAATAAAATATTCTTTTCAAGTTAAGCATATGTGATTTAGAATTTGTCAAAAATTCCTTTGATGTTATAGCGGAATTTTCATGTACTGAATAGTTTTCAAAAATCATAAATTTCCATGTTGACTATATTATGTTCGCAATTTGTAAAATAAGTGTCTCATTTTGTTTAAGCTTCCAGAAATGGCGGACCAAGCAAGACACGTGGAAGAGACTGGGATAGAGAGTAAATGGACGGCATTTTTTATTCAAAATTTAGGACTTGTAACAGGGTTTATGATTATATTGATTCTAGTATTGTATGGCGATATATCTGTGTGAATTGTAGTATTATCATACTAGAACAAACATAATCGGAATTTTTACTATCCGAAATATCCGAATCTGTGCAACTCTTATGAGAGAACGGCATAGCGACCATTGAGATTTTTGTACCAAAAGTGAAATTAATGATAGAAATCATGATCACTATTGCTTGATAATCATTTTCTCTTATTCTATCCGTCTTTTATTCAAATAGAATCAAATGCAATCAACTCAAAACAAATACGATATATATAAAGAGAGTCGCTGCTCTAGGTTTCTAAGTCATTTTGATAAATTCGTCTTATAACAGCACGTGTCCGGTTGTATACATGAAGTTAACAACATGCAAATATAGCAATGACAGTGTAAAGTTTCATTTAAAAACATCAAAAATCCTTTAATCGACCCAATTTGTAAAAAATAAAAAAAATATTGAAGCAAAAAGTTTTCACTGTCATTCAAACTTATCTTGATTGTGAAAAAGTCATCACATGAGCAGTTGGTATTTTGGTATTTCTCAATTCCGAGGTTGTTCCTGGTTAAACAACCTGGCAATAGAAGGTCCAAATGTCCTTAAACCTACAAGGTTGTATTTTGGATGGAAACATTTAGTTTATTTGGATCATAATACACAGGAGCGGGTGCAGGCTTTTTTTCTAGGGGGGGGGTCCGAACATGTTCTTGGGGGTCCAAACTTTCAAACCACAACCACATTATACACATGTTGCAGAATAATGCAACATATCAATAATAAAAACTACCTAATCATTAAATCTATGTTAAGCACCGAGACAAATTGCTTCATGCAACTAAAAATGACTTACAGTCAAGAAATACACTTATGGACAGGTACATTTTGGAAATTCTAGGGGGATGGTTCCGGACCCCCCTGATCCCCTCGCTAGATCCGCCTATGATCCATTGCTACTTCCTTAACACCATACTATGTAATGCATACATTTTAATGTTAAATACGCCTGTCTTTCAACGAACTTCAATTTAAAGACTTGGAACATGTCGCAGCTCGGTGCTTTTAATTTGTATATAACATGGACGTTTACAGGCCCCATCCCCTTCGAAATAATACAGTTTTTAGCTTAATTTGAAGTAAACTGTGGAATCCCCCCATCCCTTATAAAAATTGCCTCAAAGAAAGGATTCTGGCTCATCTCCCAAATGTTGAACAAGGTCTCATCGTTCGACTTGCAGGAATCCTTATGTATTGTATTGTTTTTTTTCATTGTATTAAAAATGAGCCGTTTCTAGCGATATTGATTGTTAAGTTCAATACCTAACTATTGTTCATATGCCTCGTTTTCGTTAAATTCGACTCATTTTTGTTTTTTACCCCAAACTCCTCACAGCGGTTAAGTCACGCGTTGCTACTTTAACTTGTTATTGATTTAGTAAAGGGAAATAACCGCTGCGGAGAGTTTGTTTTTACCCACGAAACCATTATAATCAATTATTATTATTATACATGTATTAATTAAAATTTATTAAACAGTATATTTATACAGTAATTTGAACTGATTTTCTTTTTACATCATCAAAACAGAACAGAACTGTTTTTATCATTATTACAGACACAATACCACCCGACATTTTATTACAAGCGTGAGTCAAAATACCATTATAGTAAAACGACCGTCAAAGTGGATGTTTCTCCCATTGAGTATATGAGTGTAAAATGTTAAAATATTTTGATTTTATGAGTATTATATTTAATTAATTAATATTTTATTCCTGTATGTCTGTTTGCTTGAAAGTATTAAAAGTTTCTTCAGGTATCTACGGATACTGACTGGGTTTTTTTTGGTGGGGGGGGGGATAACGCCGTAGCAACACATTATATATGTTATATCACGGCGGTCAGTCCACCTACTCACTGTTCCTGGAAAGTCTAAATCCCTGGATTTAGTCTATTTACCAATTACTAGGCGCATACTTTCATCAGTGACTGACAATTGCCCTACATGATTTAGAATAAGTGGTAGGAGGAAGAATGGGCGTATTAAAATTATGTCATGGCCAAGCTTTACGAAAGTTTGCCCATGCCCAGAAATCGAACCTACGACCCTTCGATCAGTAGACTTGTGTGCTACCGACTGAGCCAGCCGGGGGAGCTTAAACACTGACAGGTAATTCCAAACAACAAAAAATAAACCCGTGAGCGAGTAGCTCTAGGTTTATTTCGAAGAAACGACTACAGTTGTACCTTGTTTGCCATGGATACTTTATTTGTTAACAAAACGAGTGTACATAAAATGTCATCTGTCGGACTTGGTTATCTGTTTTGATCTCTGTAAAATAAATGAACACACTTTTACACTAACTGACGGTCGTGTTGACTTTGGTCTGTATCGGTTTAGAACCCTGTTTTACAAAGAACCATTGAAACAAATCGAAACAAATATGTTTCCGAGGTTTTGGGCTAGTTCTACACAAAAATGGCTAATGCCTCAGTCCCATAAAATCGTGGCTTGTTGCGGACCCGTACGTGCAGACAGTCATTGGCCGTGGGAAGCCTTGCGTATTAAGGTGACGGTACGCACATAGTACAAAACAACACGCCCGAACGGAAGATATGCATGTTTAATCCATACTCGCCCACGATTTGTTCATGATTTTACTCTGAAACTGATACGTGTATCCAGGGCTCATCTCATGGACCCTGGTAACAGTCCGTACGGGTACGCAAGAGTTCGTACGGGTCCTTGTGGAGCTTGATCGCACGGCGCCCGGACGGTGCTCTTATCGCTATTATAATAAATATCGTTCAGCAATACTCGACACAGTCGCTTTAATTTATGTGATGTTTCAAAATTTATGGACTAAAAACGAAACATCACCCAGTGCCTAAACGATCGTATATTTGTTCACTTTAACACCGGTAGTTTCAAAATAGCGTCTAAATAAGTATGTCCGAGATTATTTGCAGCGAATTGCCGAGGAGTTCCGAATGTATCGTTACGGAACGTTTTGGAACGTTTAGGGTAATTGAACAGGCTACTGATTTTCGTCGGGATGTTTGTAAGTAATTGTAACATTTAAATGTGAAAGGTCAGATCGGGGCAAAGATTTGGCACTACAAGTTGACAAGAGAAAGAATATATAGTAGTTATAATGTCTTACACATTGGAACAATCACAATGACCCTGGTGACAATTTCTGTCATGGTTGTTACATGTATGAACCTCGAAATGTGCATTGCAGTCTTCTAGAGTAGTACATGCTGAAATATTTTAACATTTTAATGGATTTAACGATAGATTGACACAAATTATGGACATGTTACGGCGACCAGCTCATTTATCAGCTTTCCTAGACTTTTGTCTATAACCAGTGCTCACCTACCTCTCACAAAACCGACGACTTCTTCATGTTCCTTTGTTTGTTTGTTTGTTTGTTTGTTGGGTTTAACGCCGTAGCAACACATTGTATAAGTCATATAACGGCGGTCAGGCAACCTACTCACGCCTCCTGGAAAGACTAAATCTCTAGATTTAGCTGTTAACCATTTACTTAGAGCATACTTTCGTCAGTGGATGACAACTACATAATTAAAAATCATTGGTATGAGGGAGAATGGCCGTAGAAGTAATTTCATGACCAAGCTCCATGAAAGTTGCCCCGCCCAGGAATCGAACCCACGGCCCTTCGATCAGTAGACTTGTGTGCTACCAACTGTGCTAGCCGGGCAGCTTCTTCATGTTCCTTATAAACGGAGAATAATATATGTTATTAAATAAGTGATTTGATATAGGCCCTGTTATTTTTCCTAGGGAAGTCGTATTGGCCTGAGGCGGAAGGCCGAAGGTTAATATGACTGTCCTGATGAAAAATAACAGGGCCTATATCAAATCATATATAGCGCTCTTTTCACATTGAATATATGTTCAAAAGCGCTAACATGTTCAAAACATATAATAAATATCATTAGTTAAGCCCTATGTGGCGTATTAAATCTGTTATAAATATATACACCTTTTGATACATGTTTGTTAAATAAAATGTTACAATAAATTTATGATAATTAATTTATTAAAATTGATACTAAAACTCGACCCGACTAAACTTACTGGGCGGGTGAAAACTGTAAGTTACTTGTAACAAATCGCGCATGCGTAGAACATAAATTGAAATAAAATAAATGTAGTCATGTATCCGCATATATTTAGTGCAGTTAGTTTTGCCTTTCATGATAAAACTCTTGTAATGTTAAAATAAATGAAGGCTTACCAAATTTTTCTTGTCTGCATGTACATTTAAGTGATACACATGTTGGTACTTTCTCATTGTCACATGATATATAGTCACATTCTGTCGAGTTTGTACCACTACAAGAAAGGTCTGCAAACATAGAAAACTTGTATTTTTATATGGAATATCTTATTTATGGATGGAACCGTAACTTTTATTGGCATGTCTGTTGATGGACATTTGAACAGCCAAACCAACAACCTTTTTATCATACAGTAAGTAAGTAAGTAAGTAAGTGCCTTAAGTGACGTGTGTAAAATACAATACATATAAATAAAAAACAAAGTATACATATGGCCACAGGTCAATAACATGACCAAAATAAGTTCACTAATGCACATGTATTGTCCAGATTTTTCTCAACTGTTTGAATAGCCGCTCAGTGAATGAATACGTACTCTTATATAAATACTAAGGCGACGCTGACTTAGCAAGCTGGCATTAAACCGCTCAGCCATAGGTAATGTGAAGATAGACCTGCTTCACTATTGATTTCACGCGCAACTTCGGGGTTCTATTGACCGCCATATTGGAAGGTTCACTACGCGCTGATAATGGAATCTAAAAACTCGTTTTTCTTTAAAAGAAAACGTACTATTCATGCAATATGCCTATGCTCTAAGCTATCCTTCTTTTCTTCCCGATCTTTAACAAGCTATTACCATCTCAAGTTAGACGATGAACATTATAATTCACGAAGTCAGCGTGTAATTATCAATATTTTGAAGTTGAGAAAAAATGAACAATACATCGACAAATAAAGGCGGAAAAAAAGTAAATTGACCGTACATATAAACAAATGTCATCAAAAGGGATAACCCGTTTCTAAATAGTTGAACATATAATCTTAATACATACGTTCATTACTTTACATGTACTATCAAATATTAAATAAAAGTTATTCCAACGATACCAAAAATTTCATACAATAGTAATCACAAAAATAAGAAACAACACATTTCGAACAGTCTTTAACAACAATATTTTATTTAAATTCCAAGTTCAATACAACAAGTACACAGAAACGACCAGCCATTTATTGAAGAATGAAATACTTTAACTCCAAGTTCTAATGTTAGATTTATGTATTCAAGAGCGGATGTACTACTTTGATCAGGGGATAAGGCACATACTCTTATTCGGAACACTTTGGAAATCCTTTACGAATATACACGCAGATCTCCGATGTGCTCCGAACGACTTTCTCTATCAATCGAACAAGATCGGCTGTCATGCTACGAAGACATAAAAATGCGCCATTTTGAAATTATTTAGTCACATGACTATAAAATGGCGGCTCCCAATCTGGGGATGTAGCTTACGGAAATATCCGATAATTTACGATTGATTTTTAAATTTTGAATAAATGTTCTGTGCCATATCATCTCGTATGAAAAATTTATTTCAATTGATAAGATCCGATTGGTAAATCATAACTGCTTATCTACAGGGGTCAAGACATATCACCTTTTTGGCCTTGTGACTGAAAACCACTCGTAGGACTATGACTTTTTGGGTGTGTTTCTGTATTCAATGAAAACTTATTTAATCATTGGCACGGTTGTATACAAACTGCCCACTCGAAGTTTTTTACACATTCATACTTCACATTGTACTAAATGGAATGTCCAAAAAGTTTCAGAAGCAGTTTATTGTTAAATGATTTTTTATTTTGCTTTTTGAAATAAGTTCATAATCTTCTGCATATGAAATGTGAAAACTATCTCAAATTTGGTATTATTTCATTGACATACATTTAACCATAGTTTTCAAGACTGATGCGTATCTTATGCTGCAACTCAATACATGAAAGATACCATAAAAAGTTTTGTGTCCATTGCATGGACACTGAATAAAATAAATAATTTAAATAATGATTATTCAAACATAAACTAGGAAGTAATAGCAACTCAATTAGATGTACTGTGAAGGAACTTGTAGAGGGCAGAGTATATACGTTTCAAATAATTTGAAATCAGTATCATGGGAAAATCCATCTGAGGTTCACAATCGCCAGAACACAGTTAGAATATCTTAATCCGTCCTTGAAAATAATTGATTTAACCATCGTAAAGAACAATTTTGAAAGTTCACATGTGAGATACTTATCAATTATGATAGATAGTTTTATTTATTTCCATAACATTTACAAATGTATGAGGACAATAATGCATAGTATAAGATGGCAAAACAGTGTGTACAGAAAATCAATACAAAATGAACATAGATAAATATATATAAATATATCTGAATACTAGTACTTGTATTTAGAATTTCAAGTACGTGGAGAAGGTACATATGTACATATACTTTTGAAAGATAGGTATGTGGAGACATAGCCTGGTATTTCACACTAATAGACTTTATCCGGAATTCAATTACTAGTTTTCTCCTGCGGTACAAACAAACTTTCACCGTCACTATTTAAAAATGTGTACAAGGAACAATATGATTTAATCCGTTTTGGTGCTTTTCAGCAATAATGTGCGACAAGCTTTGTTTGTACCGCCTGCGAACGGACAGAAAAATCCACAAATTTGAGTTCTGAATTAGGTCTTTTGCCGGACTGTATATAGTACCAATACCAAAGATTCAGATACATAACACAGTCAGTTGACAAGTGCATAATTTATTCTTACACCATAATTATACTGTATATGTTGAATCTAAGATTTATAATTTGATAGCCGAAAGTACCAAAGTCTGCGGTTAAACAGTTTGCCTGATTGTCTATTAAAGACTCGGTCCGAGCAGAGCCCTAAACTAAGCGCTACTCGATCCAAGCAGGACCCGTAACAAGTAAGATAACGCCAATTTACTGTATTTGCTTGCTACCATTATCTCCCAGTCCCTGGTCCGTGAAATACCACATCTTTTTTCAAATCAGGTTTGGTCCTGTCGTAACAACTCCAGGTTCGATCCCTTGCACCAGCGCCTGAAGTCTAGTACGCATGATTCCAAGGAGTGGGGTTAGTTAGCTAGTTCCCTCATGTATGTATACATAAGTGTGAAACAATACCGTTTTAAAGGGATATACAGGCAAAAGTTCAACTTCATATTTCCTGATATTGAATTATATTTTTATAACTGTGAATGCAACAGACACACTGTTATATTACTTGGCAAAATATTTAATATAGATTAGTGTTAGAATATGCATTTACTGATGAGAAGGTACTATAGCTTGTTATTGTGCAACATTAGCATAATTCTATTAAAAAGATACCCTAACCGCCTAAGAATGATGAAAAGACAAGAAGCAACCAATGAAAATGTTTAATTTCAGCAAGTACGACATATACAAATCTATAAATAGCTTGGTGATTCCCTCAGTATCATTCTTTCGTCTTCAACGATGTGTATGTCACATGTTTTTTTTTCGTTCAGTTGAATGTTATAAGTGACAAATGTTATTAGTATGTGATTTCTTACGTTCTTAATACTGTTTTAAAGACTATACTTGGTTCTATACTTTTGGCACAGTCATTTGCCTGTATATCCCTTTAATCAAGGAAAGACATTCATGAAGCAATACATGTATACGTAATCTGGAATTCAAAACTTCAGGTTTTTTGCACGCGCACCAACGAGGTACAAACAAAACTTATCTCCCTGCACTGTTTGACTTCATTCTAATCATAGATGAATTTCCTTATTTGGTCAAGGTTATATTTCAGACCATGCAGAGATTTATGTACATCATATAAAACTACAGGTCGTATTCTAGGTTTCTAGGTCATGCGTGTTTAAACAATAGACTTTCCCACTAAATAGGTGAATAAGCAATGCATGAAAAGCATTAAAACTGATTTAAACTCGCCATTTTTCGGCAGCTGTCTAAGCCAACTTTTGACCTATATTACAACCAATACAATTGTATGTTTGTCCAATGAAAATCCTTATATCGGTATAAAGAAATGGATAAAACACATGACACCGTTGGCTATTTGTGATAAAGTGGTGCGTAACACGTACAGTAGCTGCTGACTATTTACTCTGTGTATAATGAGTGACTCACAATACTAATTGATCACACATTCGTCGTGGTACGCCCCTTGCGGTATAACTACATGTAAACTGCGAATATGACTCAGCGCGCGCTCGGAATGGGTTTTCATTTCGTCATATGTAGGCCGCCATTTAGCATTTCTATCAAATTGTTTTATGTTCGCCAGAAAAGTAACATAAATCGTTAGGTCATTCTGGAAAGAAGTGATTTTTAATCGAAAATCCATGGCATTGTTATTAAAGATGTTTTTAATTTTAGAATCGGACAGATTTTCCATATTGATAAATCAGCGAAGTGGCAATATATTCGGACAAAAATTGTCAGTTGAGACTGAATTGCAATTTCGGACAAACTACATTTGACCTATAGTTAATACACGTCGTGCATGACCAACATTTATGCTTCAAACCGTTGAAAATGAACCCAACAGAGCGCCGAATATCTTTTTAAAGATATTTCTTGTTATGTGTAACATTTATTTTAATTAATGTCTATGCACATTGTAAATTTTATGTAATGATATGTTTATAAAATATGTGTAAACTAATTAAGCTATAAAATTGTAAAAATATATCACCCCTAAATATTGGTGTGTAATGAAACTGGCTATGTTTATATACGCAATGTTTACGTGGACGACCTGTACAGTACTCACCAAAGGTTTGGAGACATTTTCAGATTATAGGCCTACTGAATAGCTTTCATTTAAAATTTCGTAAATTTTTGCTTATTTTTTAAAATGCTTTGTGGCTTTGCATTGTTTTTATGTAATCATTTTATTTATAATTGAAACTACAAAAAGGAATCAATAAAAGCTAAAAGTAATTACAATAAACATGGCTTTGGATGCTTTAGATTGTCAGATGCTGAATCTCATAAATGTGTAGCATTCATGAAATTTGTTTTCATTTTATCACCAACCATACTTATTTCAAGATAACGATTCAGCAAAAATGATCATCAAAATTCGAAAAATTTAGTATATTTCTTTTGTCTCTAAACTTTTAGTAGGTATTGTATGTTAATAGTTTAGTTGGTTTAAACATATAGTGCGTACAAAAAAACAAAACGTGTTTTGGTAAACATAAAAATGAGACCATTCATTTCAGGGGTAGGCAGTATTGAAAATAAAATTTGTGTAATTCATTTTAACAAAATTAGCATGGTTATTAAACCACCACCACTTGGTAAATCATGTTTGTTATGGTAGAACGCTTTCCATTATACCAACGACTAAGACACAAGAAAAATATATCACAATTGTTTATTTAAAAGTCATCCTGAGCATCCTTTGTCGCAGGTTAGTCCATTGTACTGTTATTATAAACAGTGTTTTGTTTTTTTGTTCGGACTATAAATTTTATTTTATTGACATATCATCATACCAAGATGTATAGGTCATATAACGGGATCAGTCCACCTACTCACTCTTGCTGGAAAAGCTAAATCTCTGGATTTAGCTGTTAACCAAATTAATAGCGCATACTTACATCAGTGACTGACAACTGTCCTACATTAGTTAGAATCATTGGTAGGAGGGAGAATGGCGGTAGAAATTATTTCATGACCAAGCTCCTCGAAAGTAACAAAATATAACAAACATAATTCATTATGCTTATTCCATATTTTTATTGCTTTATAATAACACTGTATGTAAATAAATAAATTCTCCTTCAATCACGGCAAGAGTGTCTTTTTCCATTTTATCGACCATGTCTGAAATACATTTCATGAAACAAGCTATGAGGGATACAGTTAGAAATACAAAAGCATCTACAATAAAAGCTTTAAATATTTATTTGAGCTTTGTGGCAAGTAGCCTGTTCAATTACCCTAAACGTTCTAAAACGTTCCGTAACGATACATTCGGAACTCCTCGGCCATTCGCTGCGAATAATCTAATCTAATAAACAAATGTACGATCTTTAAGGCAATGAATGGCGTTTCAAAATTTATGGACTATAAACGAAACATCACTCATTGTCTAAACGATCGTATATTTGTTTGAATCAATATCGGAAGTTTCAAAACAGCGTCTAAATATGTCCGAGATTATTCGCAGCGAATGGCCGAGGAGTTCCGAATGTATCGTTACGGAACGTTTTGGAACGTTTAGGGTAATTGAACAGGCTACTGGTACCCTTCTTACACCAGAAGGAATACGTTTGTGTAAGGATACCAGCGGGCAAAACGCTAGCTAGCGATATGCTTAGGAAACTCGCCCTTATTTAAGTTTCATATAATACGGGTCTAATAGATATTGATACAAATTCACACACTCGTATTCAAATATAAATAAACATTCCATGGGGGTCCTAGATGAGGATGTGCTCTAATATGTTGCTGGGATTCAAAGGAATCGAAGCGTCAGAAAAATCGGGGTCACTTTTAGCAGACAGAGAGTGCAATTTGGTGATAGGTCAAGATACTGTTAGGCTCGGACAAATTTTGGCGATACAATGGTCTTGATTAGAAACTGGGGGATAACAAGAGCAGAATTTAACATTTACAATGAATGTATTTTGCCCTGAGTTACCATAGACAGTAAAACAATATTGTGGTTTCTCATAGTGATAACAAATGTCAGTAAACAGATATCGTGTAGAGCGCTGTCGTACAGGAGCTCTAAGGTTCGTTAGGAGGGTCACGTCGAGATGATCTTTGTGTCGACCAATCAACGCGTAGCTTTCATCTAGACGAAACACTATTAAGAGCATTTTGATTTTATAATTTCTATCTTCAGACGGAGGTTTGCGAGCTAATTTGACGGTGGTGTTATTCACAGGCTGTGATTGGACGGCTCATTTTAAATTTTATGACGTAGACGATATAAACAAGTTACACAACATATAGATTGCGTCATATATATTATAATGAGAAAATGTCACCTGAACATGACCCACACTACTAAACAGCTAGATCAAATTTGCGAGTAGGCGAGTGGAAATTTTAGATAGTATTTTAATCAGATTGCGTTCGTTGATAACTATAATGATTTAAGTAATGTGTGCGTATTTAACGAGTTAAAGGACTCTGGTGCCACTGATAGATATATTGTTTTCGGCTCTGGGAACACACAATGATTTGTATACATGTATTATGCGTAAATATTGACCCCGACCTGACCTTTATGCAAGAATATTCATTACATTGAATACTAATGCTGTAATAATGCTCGATTACACCTTGACCGTGAGGATTATGAGTTAAAACTTAACACACAAACATATTTCTATAATTTTACGATCGCTGCCGAAGTGTAGAATAGGCGTGGTATACTGACTTTCGTCGGGATATGTGTAGATAACTATTAGATGCAAATGTGAAATGTCAGGTCGGGGTCAATATTTACGCACTATATATGCAAACGATATAAAAAAATTTAGAACTACATTGCTCAAAAAAAGTTTAGAAGCAGCAATAAAAATGAAGTATTTCGAAAATAATAGCAGCGTAATAAGAGTACAAACACGCATGTTACCATTTCGATTCATAGCTATACCAAGTGGAGCGATTTGTTCCTTAAACTTCTGGAAAGAAGTCTTACTACATTTCTTAACAAAACAACTAATGTATTAGTCGTTTCGGATAACTTGAGACAAATATAAACGTTTTTTATTTGCTAACAATGTCTCGCTTTTTTATTTGCTAACAATGTCTCGCTTTATCCTCATAGTCGGTTCACAAGCCTATATGGTTATGCTGTCTTGTACATGTTGTATCATGTCTAGTCGACTTTTAATTTTTTTTATCTTATCTTATATATCATATCATAACGCGCTATAGCCGCCCGGCTAGCTCAGTTGGTAGCGCGCAAGTCAACTGATCGAGGGTCGTGGGTTCGATTCCCGGGCGGGACAAACTTTCGTGGATCATGGTCATGAAATTATTTCTACGGCCATTCTCCCTTTAACCAATGATTTTTAATTATGTAGGGCAGTTGTCAGTCACTGAAAAAAGTATGCGCTTAGTAGTTGGTTAACAGCTAAATCCAGAGATTTAGCCTTTCCAGGAGGAGTGAGTAGGTTGCCTGACCGCCATCATTTGACCTATAAAATGTGTTGATACGGCGTTAAACCCAACAAAAACAAACATAACGCGCTATAACCAATGACCGGAAGTACATAACAAATATTTACCCATGTACACATTCGCAGTTGCCTTTGTTACATTGTCTATGGTTTAAGCTACAGTGATGAGAACTCCAGTATGAATTGCAGTCACCTACATTTTGACATCCTGTAAGAAAATTGGGAAGGTTAATTTATATTTCATTCAATAGTCACCGGCCTATGCATTGGCGGATCCAGCGGGGGTCAGGGGGGTTCTGACTCCCCCTGAAATTTCCAAAATGTACTCGTCTATGAGTGTATGTATTTTTTTAATGAATATAAGCCATTTTTAAGTAGCAAGAAGCAATTTTCTCATGCTCGTCTTTGTGTTTAACGTAGATCTAATGGTTATGTTGTTTTTTCTATTATTGATTTGTTGCGTTATTCTGAAAACAGTGTATAATGATTGTGGTTCGAAAGTTTGGACCCCCCTAGAAAAAGTTTAGACCCCCTTAGAATAAAATCTGCTCCTGCTATTGTCCCCGCTGATTTGAATCGATCGTGAGCACGAAAGTATTGCAGTAAGTATTTAAATCAGGCGGAGTCAATGTACGCGGCACTGACAGTTGAATACAAATTACTAAATTATACAGTGTAGTCTGTTTTTCTCAACTGTCGAAGTTTAAATAATTCCACGGTCACTGAGTAGGTTCTGTAATTTATTTACGAAGGCCATGTTGACTCAACAAACAGGCATTAAACCCCTAAACTATCATTCAGTCCCCTCGCAATCTTAAAACAAGCAATTGGATCATAATAGTTGTTAGACGACGAGCATTGTAACACACTAAGTCACAAGGAAATCATTCATGTTTTGCCAGTATCGAGCAATGCATAAATTAATATTAAGGGTACTAGTTCACAGATTTGGTTTATTTTTCTATAAGTACAAAATACCATTTAGTGTTTGTAAATGTGTCAAAAAATAATTCTTATTATCTTAAGACAAACTGACCTATATGTTGCAAGAAATATACAATAAAAGACACGAAAATGCACTAAAATGTCTATACCGTGACATACGGGGTAGATATTTACCGCATGAAACGCCATCATTTAGTTGTATGTCAATTTGCACTAAAAATGTCATTATCAGAACACTAATTTCCTGCTTCCAAAAATATGTCCATACAATTTTGATACACGTATTTATAGAAAAAGTTTATATTTAAGTTGAAATCTGAGAATGAGTACCTTTAAGTTTATAAAGTTATATTCATTGATAGAATTATTTGACCTTGAAAATGTTTATTCACAAAATTATTCCAATCATTTCAAAGTTGTCTAATCATTTATTGCGAAACTAGGAGTTCCGAATGCCAGAACGCGCAGCACAAATTATTAGATCGACCAACCACATTCAAAGGGACACAACCGAGGAAGTAGTAATTTACAAACTCAGCGGTTATTTCCCTTTGATTAATTTAATGAACTGACGGTGAAGACCGTTTGTGAACGATTCGATTCGGAACTCATCGGACATTTTATTCTTAAGAAATGAGGATAAGAAAAGAAAAGAAGTTCTGAAATGGATTCTCTTGTAAATTTAAATTTCACTGAATATGGAGTCTGTTGAAATAAAGTCAGAACTACATTTTCCAGAACATGATATGTGAGACATTGTACACCAATGAAATATTTCAATAAAGCGTTAAAGAATTCATTAAATGCATACAATTGTGCATCTTACAACTTTATGAAAACAAAAAGGGGCGGTACCTGAAGGTGTTGGGGCGAGGTTACAAGTACAAATGGTTGATACACAGGTTGGTACAAATCCATCGGCACAGATTTCATTAGCACATGTTGTTGTATCAGTGCCGTCACAACTCTCTCCTAAAACAACGCCTGTAATATAGTAAAAAAAAAATGGTTTATTCATTATACAATGCCATACAAAGGTTCTTGAGTCTATTTGCGCATGCGCCGCGTTGTAGTGATTGTACTTGGTTTTTTGCAGTTACGTCGTCACCAGTCTTATAGTATGAAGGTTTAAAGTAATGTATTTTTCAGAATCTTAACAATTGTTTTAGCCAAATTCTTGCAGCAACCAAAAAAAGAAAAATACAAATTAGCGCTAAAAATAAACTGTTACCTTCCTTTGTGCGAAAATGTTGACATTTGTCAGAAAATTGCAACTCTTTACTCTGAATCTCCCACTCTAAGAAATGACCTGGTTTATCACTGGATTCATTTTTGTGCGAAGGATTTGTAGCCAACGATCAAATATTAAAATATGTTCAAAAGCGCTTCACACTTAGATTCATAATTCATGAATAAATGATAAAAAGGTTAAGATATATTATAAATACTGATGAATACTAAACACGGTTTGTCATAATACTGCAATTTTGCTATTTATAAGGCCAAATTTACCTAACCAGTCTTTCTGGAGACTTCTGACCAATATTTCCCTGTCATTTTACAAGAAATCGACACATACTCGCTTCATACTGTCGGTGGACAGCCGATATTACCGTCAGATCTTCACAAGAAGGTATTTGACCGTAGCGGCAGAGAATCGAACCAGGATGGGAGATTTTTAAATCTAGCCTGTTACGCAAGGAATCATGGCCACGAAAGAAATAATATAAAATTGGGGAATAAATAGATCCCGGATCTTTAGCTCAGTTAGTAGTTCGCCGGGAGTTCTGGTTCGAATCTCACCGCGGCAGTTGTAACCCTCGGCGAAAATTTGACAATAATGTTAATTTTAAACCATAAATAAGGTATAAGGAGAAGTTGTCGGCCAATTTGGAAAATTGAGTACATGTTATAGACTTGGGTCCAGGAGAGCTAGGTTAGGTGCGCCGGCCACCGTACTTACCATAAATAGGGTTGAAATGGCGTTAAACCAAGCACATGTTTAAGTAAAACGAAAAATAAATAAATTATATAGGGACTTACCTACAAGACAAATCAGGGCAATTACGACTCTCATTTTAAATATGTTGTCGTTCTAAACTCCTTCTATGAAGAAATATATAACTTAAGTAAATAATTCTCTTATTTATTTATATATCTAATCGTGAATGACCCCTTAAATGATGTCATAATAAATGGCCCCTTATATCATGGATCGCATATTAAAAATAGGTCAAACTCGTATACGTTAAAGTTTGTTCATGCATTTTTATCATCTGTTGAGGCGAATGTATTACCGAAAAAAATAATGCATGTACTGTTGTCAAAATTTTAATTTTAACCTTTGAATTTCAGCATTAATTGCTAACATAGTACATTGTATTCCAATTGACACATGCACCGAATATATAAAATAGAACGGCCTGAAAGTTCGTCATAAGAAGTCAACAAAGGCGATTACACTCAGAGTTAAAAATCACGATTCTTTAGTATGTTGCCATTCATAGCCTCATGATTTTTGTTTTCGTACTTTCCATGTGACCATCTGTTCAAATTCTCATTGTAAAGAGTAGTTTATTTTACTTTAAAATATACATACTAAATAGATGTATATACAATCCACAATGCCACACACGTGCTTATAAAAATAGAATATGTTTCATTCATTACAATGAATTAACCATTTTGTTTGATTATATGGATTCGATACATTATAAACTTTCATTTGCAAAATTATTTGATAATAACTTTCATCTGTAGTAAGTTGTTAACTCGCTTTTACATGAAAAAAAAATCCATTTTCAAATACATCCATAAAAGTCTGGATTGTCATAGTTAAAAAATCTGAAATGTCGAAAAACTTAGAAATAATATCGACCCCTTAACACAAAAAAGTACAAACTCTTATAAAATCTTAAATAAGATGGTACCTTAATTTTCGCTATAAGGTGACGATATGTACAAACAAGTAGTATTACTTCTTTAAATGTTTAGTGGCGATAATACATAGCAAACTCCTCACAGCGATTACGTCACGCGTTGCTACTATTGATTTGATAAAGGGAAATAACCGCTGCGGGGACTTTGAAAACATCGTTATCCAGAACTTCTCGGCCATTCGCTATGCATTATTCATTCATGATAGTTCGAGGTGTTCCAAATGAGTTTTAAGTAATTTGTTTTTTTAGTTAGATATTATATCCCTTAGAACTATCAAACAGTAAAGCCAGTATCAAACTCCCCGCAGCAGTTATTTCCCTTTATTAAATCAATAGTAGCTAAGCGTTACGTGGGCACTGTGAGGAGTTTGTGCCAGTATGTTCTGATTCGTCTTCACATTTCCTGATTATGTTTATTGTATATTCTACTTTCTAAACCTGTTTATGTCAGGGTTTTTAACTTATGATGTTAAATGTTAAGTACAATATTCCTCAGGCTGTCGGCATGAATAAGTTCCCTTTAACTCTTATCATGAAAGTGAACGGTAACACTCACTACAAGTGGTGACAATAGAGTGATAGTTATCGAATGATTTGACTTAGAAGATTGTGAAATAGACTAGGGTCTCAAAAATGAACTTAAAACAGCAAAAATAACATTTAATTTGAGCTCCAAGAACAAGTCTATGAGTTACGTTCCGAATGTAGACTCGACAAACTTAGGTCACCTCAATGTTGACACTGCATTTTTTATAAACTATTTTGAAATTTCTCTGTGAACCATATATAAATGAATGTAGGACTTCATGGAATCGAAAGATATATTATTTCTTTGATAATAAGACCGAGTGTCTGCAAATCGACTTAGAAACCCGTTGAATAAGAAGGGTCATTTACTTCATTTATTTTCTTAAGTGATGCGTTACATACTTAGTAGTTCCAAATGGTGTGTTCGTTTCTTCGTAACACAGTCAGTGGAAAGTGATGTGACAATTAGAGTTACACTTTATATGTTGCTAATTTTACCTTATTTGAACCATGATGCATTTGTCTTCAACACAAACAATGATTCTGATTGACTTAGACTCTATGGGTCTAGGGTTCGAATCTTCGGCGAGACCTATGTACCTTCGGTGAATTTTGTCACGGAAGTTGTTGCGATAATTATGCCGCCTAATTCTGTATGAAAATGACAGTTCAAACGGATACAGACAAGGATGATTCTGACGGGTATTTGCTGAGAATTTCCCTAAGTGCTGAGTTACAGAATTGCGCAAAGGGATCTCAGTCATCTATTAACCCTAAGCAGAACGAGTATTCGCCGCAATGTTACGGAAAATTATGTTGAAATGTGACGTGAACAACCAAAATATTTATATATTGTATTTTTATTGGAAAGTTATTTTAAAATATATGTTTGGCGAAGTTTTTCGGACGGTAAAAATTCCAAAATATACGTGAATCGTCTTCAAAAAAATAAACCACTAAATTGTAGATTACCCGATCCAACACATAACCTCTTGATTGTGAGGTGGTATAGGTCGTTTGCGTTAATGCTGGACCCCTATTTGCTGTAAATATCTTTCAAACTATAACAGCGATTTTGCTAAAAAATTTAATGCAACTTTATTTCAATTTTTCCTCCTAGGATTTGAATTTTCAGAATTTTTAATAGATAAATAAAAGAGTTTTCCATAAGGTATAATGCAAAATATTTGGAAATTTTTATCAAAAATCCGGCGGGAGGTAACAAGAAATGTCTTTAAAAAAGACAAACGGCGTCGATTTAAAACAAGAGGGCCCAAAGGGCCCTGGGTGCTCACCTGAGGAAAAGGTCAAAGGTCACAGAAGAGCCATTTACAGAGGACCACTAATGTTAAAACCTATTTTTTGACCCAGTGACCTACTTATCCAACCAATCAGACCTATTTGAACAATTTTGGTAGGGAACCACCCACGGACCATTCCTGTTGAGTTTGGGCAAATTATCATAAGCGGTTCAAGAGAAGATGTTGTTTGAACTTTTCCTTATATAATTCAATGTAATATTGTGATTCATTGGGTGGGGTCAATTTTGACCCAGGGGCATAATTTGAACAACTGTGATGGAGGACCTCTAGATGATGTTATATACCAAATATGAAAGCTCTAGGCCTTGTAGTTTCATACAAGAAGATTTTTGAAAATTGCATTGTGAAAACCTATTCATTAATGCTACAAAACAAAAATTATGAATTTATTCTTAAGGTTCTGGAACTGTAATGGTGACCTTCCACAATTCTTATACTGATATTGTTTCTTGAATCTATACTATTAAAGACATTGAATGCTGAAATTTTAAAGAAATTTACCGTTTGTAACTTAAGTTATGTGCATTTTTATAACGTGACCCTTGATTTTCAGAAAGACCGTAAATTGTGCTGGGACAAAAAGTGAAAGAACTTTTTTTTCAAATTCTGCTGTTTTATTTCCAAGTTTTAATCCATTTTCTTGTTATACAGTCATGTAATGACAAATCAGAGCAATCAGGTTACACTTTGGACAAATACATATAAAAATACAGAGATTTGCATACATGTACCCCCAAGCAAAAATCCGAGTTTTTGAGAATGTTAAAAAATTTACCCTATCTTTAAAAGCAAATATCTCAAGTTAGAAGTTAGTTAGACACATGCAACTAGTTTTAAAATTTTCTGCAGTATTAACTGCCCATATAATATAAAAATTTAAGAAATTTTACCGTTTCTAAAATTTTTTTATAAGAATTTGTATGAGATTACTGTACTGAAACTGCAAGAGATTTTATAGAGAAAAATAACGTCAAAATGGTCAATTACAAATAATACTACTTTATACAAATATATCATCTAAAATTGGTATTTGAGATGGAAAATGTATGTTAAACTCTGCATTATCATATAAAACTCTTCTCTCCATTGCTTTTTGGCAAGCTTGAGGGGACTATTTGGGGATTAAACTTGTACCAGCTATGTTTTCTGCTGTTGTCGTTTTTTGCACTAACAGTTGGACACTAGAGTTAGTAATGTTGGCATATTATGTGCCTTAGCTTTCAAATTATGCCGTTTATTGTATTGTTTTTTTTATAATTAGAATATGATGATATTAAAAACAGAAAATGTGCAACGATTTTGTCTTTATATGCTGACTTTGGTACGATTATTTGTGGGAATTCGGCAATAAATCAATATAAGTTAAACATTCTTTCCAGTTTATCGATATTTGTGTAGTTTATTTTACCTTTGTTCATTTTCAGTACACAAAATAGATTAAACAATCAAAACCCCATTTTGCCCCAAATTCTCCATTTCGTCCATTTCGCCTCAAAATCTCCATTTCGTGTTTCAGTCATACCCAATTTACATCGCAAAAAAAGATGAAAAAAAATGTATTTTACACCTGTACAAACAGAATCAACGCAAAAGTTATTATCCCCTACGGCTTTTCATTGTTTTTATGTCGATAAACCATTATTTTTACGATAACTAACTACGATCACGCTGTAGAGCGTCTGGTTTCGCCATTTTCGGAAAATGCGTTACCCTATGACTTCTGGAAAAACCCACGTCACGTGGTGAAAATTTCTAAAAATAGCAATTACGAAACTTGACGAAGATAGGTAATCGGGAAAAACCGGATTGTATCGAGTGTCGAAGTTTACCGAAGTTAGTTACAGTTCCAGAACCTTAAAAGTTACGTACCAATAACTCTGCGGATTAATAAATATAGTGGAGCTGTGACTCTCAAAGTGTAAACCCCGGAAACTGGACGTAGTGAGGCTAACTTAATAATTATTGGGTAATATGTCAGACTTTTTTCTAGAAACCGGTTCACATCTGGAGACGTAATTCATTATACCCATAAAATATTGTGTTTGACACGTAACTTTTTATTGTTACAATATAAAAAAACACTTTGGAAAGTAATAGAAGTCTACCCAAAAAAAATAATCTACGAACGAAGCAAAATTTCGTAAAACACTGCATTACAATAGTGTGGCCTTTATTTTTTCGCGCGTGTCAGGGCCATCCAATCGAAGAGGGGATTTTCTCTGTTTCCCCCGTACGTCATTTTCCGTGCTTATAAATCATCCAATAGAACGGCGGATTTCCGAAATCCCAGACAGACGTCATTATACAGAAATGTAGATCAAAATCCAGAGGTGTGTTCAACAATGCGGGCGCTCGCTCGAGCGCCCGCCTCGCGAATTGTTTTGTTATTGAACGACTGCGAGCGCTCATTCTATAAATAGAAGAAGGTGAAGATATCCGTCAGTCAGACCGTTTGTGTACAGAATGGCGAGCGTTCGCTATAAAAATCCAAGACGAAGTCAAACAGCACATTACATGTATTAAAAAGGGGGTGGGTGAATCAAAATTATTTCTGCTGATACACAAGATCTTTCATATTTTCCTACCATACATAAATCATAGTGAATCAATTTACTGTACCAAATAAAGGGTACATTTAGAGTATCACATGCATTGCGTGGGTAGTTTATGTGGAACAAGTAGTTTACACAAGTTTGCGTCCACTTTTCAGAAAAATTCTTTGATATATTTTTTTGTATATTTAGATATGGTCGTGATAAAATGAACACAAATTTCATTTATGCGGCACATGTATAATATTCAGCATCTGACACACTAGCTTATATGATATACTAAACCGAAGTTTAGATCGACGTAAATCCCTCTGAAATACGATAAATACACAGAAGGCTTGAGATTAAAGCATTGGATATTTCGTATTTGGTTATTTTAAGTCTGCTATATTTTTTTCAATGTACCGATTTGAGTACCGGTATCAAAACGAAACGGCATTTACCGGAATTTAAATAACAATTTATAAGCGAAACACCTCTCGAGCTGTATCGCGGGCGCACGCGAGCGCACGGGCGAGCGCCCGCGTTCAGAACGCGTGCGCTCGATGTCGCCCCGAGCGCTCGCATTGTTGAACGCACCTCTGCTTAGACAGCTACGCCGAAAAAAAGCTGTTCTGAGTGTATTTATACAAAGTCCCGTGCGTTTACTGTGAATTTGTCGCTTAAATAAACACTCGATGGTCTACTGAATTGTAAACCAGAGGCCCGTCGTACGTGTAGAATATGTATAGATTTTGACGATACAGACGACAGTGATGAGTTTGTATATACTGTAATACTCATTCTATAAATAGACGGTGAAGATATCACCTCTATACTAAGACGCACAACCGTCTCAAAATTCGGCGTTGGTACGCAACAGAACATAGTGCGGCGCATGAAGACAAACTCGTTGGATTTTTTCGATTTTTGACACAATCGTTGTTGGAATGTAATATAAATGATCACTCATATCTTCAGGAATTTAAATCTTTATATGCAAAGTACATTTAAACCTCTATAGGTATAAGTGCATAGTTAAACCGTGTATTCTACTTTCGATTTCAAATTACTGTGTAGAGAATGACAGATGTAAACACGTTATCATGAAGGTTTAACTACCGGTTAAAAAGTTTTATTTAATGAGGATAATTGGTTGGATAGTCAAATTTTATTGAGTAGACACAAAATTCATACTTTATTTGTTCAGTATACTTGAAGGGGGAAATTGTTAGAATGTAAACATTGCCACGTGTTTTCAGATAAACAAACAGTTTACCCATGATGCGCGGCGTATCCGTACAAAGGTCAGTCAGACCGTTTGTGTACAGAATGCTGTAATACTTAGTAATCAAATAAAATTTCTAACCGGGCCTCATATTAAGCTATTATTTTGTATCTACTGTTATGTGGCTGTTCTGATTATGGCACATACCCATTTAACAAAAGTCTCTTTTTGGCTTCAAAATTTGCATTGCATATCTATGGGAAGTGTGTTATGTAATTAAAGAAAAATTCTGAATTTTTGGATTTGAGAAGGAAAATACTAGTTATGATAACATACAAAATTTGAGTTAATTCCATCCGATAGTTATTGAGATATTTCATGATTTTAGGGGTCCAGCTTTAACGCAAACGGCCTATACGTTTTACCACTACATCACGTTCTTAAATGCCTCATCGTTTCCTATAACTAAACCTTTAAGTTAAAGTAATATATTCGTGAATTTACGGAAATGTCATACGGATATTCACGACTATGCATACTGTGCATGTTTAATGTTGCCAAAAATACATTGTTAGACATAATATTGTTTGTATTTGACAAGCCTTTAATAGTTGGGACTTTTAATTTACGCGTTAAATAGCAGACTTCATTGAAATTATTCATGAGTTAAAACTATATTAAAACAAAAACACAACGCTGGCCCAATATACGAGAAATGCCGACCTTTTCCGAACGCTCAACACATTTTCTTATTCGTTCGAGTTAATGCCGTTACATGTGTAAAGTTTAACTTCCATTGAAGAATGACAAAAGCGCAAAACCCGTGTTTTACATACCTGAGTAATCACGTGGTTTAAATAATTTAATCTGATTGGTTAGAATTTTGTCGCTCTATAAACAACGCCCAAGGTGTTGAATTGGATCACGCGTGGTTGATTAAAATTTTAAAGTTTATATGCTGTTGTGTTTAGATTGATTATTTGGAATTTAGGTAAGTTTTTTCCTGTTTTATCCAATATTTATTTCATATATCTGTAACTTTCGTATTTTACCAAGCTGTTAAGTGTGTCATAAGTCGTCGACCAGTGCTTCTAAATCGGCTTCTTTTACATGCTGAAAGGTTACTGCAGTGTACGCATCTTGATCCAGAGAGAAAGAACAGAACAGAACAGAACAGGAATTTATTTAGAAAAGTACAAAGAACATATTCATAAATACCATAATTTAAGCATAATTACACACAAGAAAGGGGTAGACTTGATCGTTACTATAGCTAACATGTGACTAAGTTGGATCTGCTCATTGTCATCCAGCACGGCAGCAGAGAGGAAGGTAGAGGTTCCATACCCATTTAATTGTTATGAAGGTGTCTAATATAATGCTCATCACCTGCACATAATGCTCATAGAGTGTGCTGCAGTATAAATAGATAAAAGATAGAATATCTTCATGAGCTGTGCAGAAATTGCTGTACGCATTTATTGGTGATGAAACTGTGCCAATAAAATGTTGTTTTGGTTGTAAATTGAACTCAATGAATGTATAGTTAGCTGTGACACCAGTCAGGGGCGGTTCCAGGATTTTTTCTCGGGGGGGGGGGGTCCAAACTTTTCTAGGGGGGTCCAAACTTTCGATCCACATTAACATTATACACATACATTATTTGCAGAATAATGCAACATATTGATAATAAAAACTACATAACCATTAAATCTATATTAAATAGCAAGAAAAAATGCTTCATGATACTTAAAAATGACTTACAGTCAAGAAATACACTAATAGACAGGTACATTTTGGAAATTCTAATGGGGGTCCAGACCCCCCTGACCTCCCTGCTAGAACCACCTTTGCCAGTAACAACAGAAACAGCAGTAAGATCAATCTTACTACCTTGCCTGCACAACAAGACTAACTTTGTAACAGTATACACTTAAATTATTTCATGGGTGTTTGGGGAACAGTCAAAACTATTTTCCTGAGGTATCAGGGACAACTTAAGAACTGTTGCCCGAGGCCGTTAGGCCGAAGGCAACAGTTCTTAATGTTGTCCCTGATACCGAGGGATAATAGTTTTGACTGTTCCCCAAACACCCATGCAATAAGTGTTTTATTACCTAATGCAAGTACAGATATAACATGGCAATAAAGATAGTTTCAGAAGCGGATGACATTACGTGTGCTTAGCGAGTCCCGATTCTCAGCAAAAGTTCGAGATCCCTCTCTTCAATGTCTTCAAACCGCGACATATCGTAGATATTTTCAACAGAATTTAATTTTTCTACTTTTTGTTTGGTAACTCTAAAGACCCTTGCAATGATCTCGCTCATTGGACGCTTGGAGTTTTTTTAATGCAGTTACTTTCCTTGGCACTGCACTCTATGAAACAGTTCGCACGTGAGGGCAACAGTTCGCACGCGAGGGCAACAGTCAAAACTGTTTCATGCGCAGTGGCGTTGCGCAGTAAAACATAACAGGTTTAATCCGGTTTCACTCAGAATAGTTGAAAAACAGTTAAAAATAGCAAATTGACATTTATATAGAGCATTAGGTAATAATTAGGTCTATCTATTCACCCAGCCCACCTGTGCCCCTAATAACATCCCCTCTGGAACTGGCCCTGTGCTTCTGTGAGTTATATAATTGTAGTTGTTTGAAATATTTTCAACATTAGTATTTAAGATAAATGACCACCAAACATTGTTTCATTGCAGATTGTGTTTCATTATGAGTATAATCACAGATGTGTTTCCATGGCAACAGTAGTGACAATGTGAGTTTTGTGACATTGTGAAACAACAACACTCTCAGATATTGTAATAAAGATTGATAGATGATTTAAATGATGATTGAGAAATGATGACATAACTTGTATGGTATGTTAAATGTTTACTTACATATTTTTTTATTATTTTTATTTAGATACATGTATAACTGGAGTAGTGGTCCTGTGATAGGACACACACTTACGGATTGGGAGGTCCCGGGTTTGATCCCCTCTGTGGTTAACTTTAACTTTAAATTTTTAAGTAGGACCAGGAATAAATACAAATTTCGATGTTCGAATATTTGTTTTTAATATTCAAATATATTCAAATATTCGTTTTTTATAAAGTTAGAAAATATTCACTGTATATAAATGCCTCATAATACGATTTTGTGTCTGATTTTGTATATCCGAATACCATACGAATTCGGTTTATTTAGAAATAAGAATATCCTGAGTTTCAATGAAAATTTTGAATAAATTTTGATTAGCCATTTCCTCTAAATCGAGTCTGGCGTTTAGATTTACTTTTCTTACCAATAATAAACAGCAATACAAATGTAGTCAATTGTATTTAGTTGTGATTACAAAATTTGAAAAGCCGATTTTTGTGTTGAGAATTTCGAATATTCGTATTCATTTTTAACATTCGAATATTCAGTGATGTTCTGAATGTTCGAATAATATTTGAATATTTTTCCTGGCCCTAGTTTGAAGGTCTAAAGTTACGTTATCTACAACAATCACATATAAGGTAAACCTGACCATGCTTCTCATCAATTTCTCTTTCTAGACAAATAATTGATTGACATTAAGTAGCGCATGAAATAACTACAGGTCGTCCACGTAAACATTGCATATATAAACATAGCCAGTTTCATTACACACCAATATTTAGGGGTAAATTATTTATACAATTTTATAGTTTAATTAGTTTACACTTATTTTATAAACATATCATTATGAAAAATTTACAATTTGTGTATACTCACTATTCAAAATAAATGTTATGCACAAAAATGGTCTGTTTAAATCGGTAAAATGCTTTTCATGCATTAGCTTATTCACCTATTTAGTGGACAAGTCCATTATTTAAAGTACAAAAACACGCATGACCTAGAAAACGACCTGTACTACCTGTTTTATACCAAATATTCTGAATTGGTTCTGTTATAATTGATTGTTGGCTTCAAATCTTCAGCACAAAAATTGAGAAGAACAGTCAGTGTTTATTTTTGGTCAATTTTATAGCCGTTTATGGGCTATATTCCCAATCTAAAATCATATCTTTTTTTCCCAAATTTCAATCCAAAATTCCCAATTTAACTTGAATTAAATTTTTTTTTGAAAACAATTGTTGTAAGTATATTTCAGCTTAAAATTACATGTCCCAGTAATATTTCTCATTAATTAAGTAACTAATTTAATGATAAATGAAACTAAAAATCTTGTTAAATCTGCTATTATTAAATTTGCTTGACATTTTACCCCAACTTAAACCAGAATGCCGATAAAATTCCCAATTCTAGGGGTATGGGTCATATTCCCAAATTTGTGGAAAAACACATTGACAGTCTTTTATGCAATTGTTGAATCTTACCTATCTTTAGGCTGCTGCAAGAATTTAAAGTAAAACAAGAGTTTAATTGTTTACATTTGAATATCATGTGTACAGGTCGTATTCTAGGTCATGCATGTTTTTGTACTTTAAACATTGGACTTGTCCACTGAAAAGGTGAATAAGCTAATGCATGAACATCATTTAACAGATTAAAACATACAATTTTACTTTTAACATTTAGTTTTAATACTGTATAATATGGACATTTTAGATCTTATATAGTGGTATGTTTATAAAATAAGTTTCAAATAACTAAACTATAAAACAATAAAAATGATACACCCCTAAATATTGGTGTGTAATGATACTGGCTATGTTTATATACGCAGTGTTTATGTGGACGACCTGTATATACATGTATGTGCACTTGTAAAACAATGCTGAACTTGCCCTTGATTAAGTTTCATATTGGTTTTGGGATAAACTTGCCAAACAAATGAATCTCATTGTATCTATTTAGTTTAAATAATGAACTTGGTTCATGGTGTAAGAAGTTAGCTTTGCATAGGATACGATTGTAAACCAATATGCATGAAGGGCAATTTCAATATGTTTATTAATAAGTGAATCTATAGTCAGATTTTATCAGACAAGCTGTGGCTGCACTTGAGTATTTTAGGTTTTTAGAGCATTACACAGCTTATTTAACCAACCAATTGATTACTGTTTTTATTATAGTTATATTACATTCAATTAAAGTCACATGGTTGTGACAGTAAGACTCTTGTTTTGTGGTGCATTGCTTTTATTGCCCTGGGTCTGAATCCTGCTTGGTATTTTTAGCTTGACTTTTCGAAGCAAATAAGAGCTTGTACTATCACTTTTGCATTGGCAGTGACGTCGGCTTTGGTCTTGGTTTTCAGGTTTAAGTTTTTTAAAACTCTTATATCTTCAACACTATCCAAGTTATTTCATTGAAAGTTGGTATACTTATTTAGTGGGACTATTTTTAACCATACTGTGAAAGGGGATAACTCTGGATGAATTTTTTTTGAACTTTTGCCCTTTTATACTTAAAAAATTGCAAAATATGAGGTTAAAGTTTTTCCTATGTAGAATATCTTCAATACTGATCAAGATATTTGACTTAAAGTTTGTATACTTATTTATCGGTAGTATATCTACAAGTCTGTGAAGGGACTTAACTGCGGATGAATTACTTTTGGAGTATTTGGCCTATTATACTTAAAAAACTGCAAAATATAAGGTTAAAATTGTTCTTATATGAAATCTCTTTAATACAAATCAAGATATTTGACTTAAAGTTTGTATACTTAATTATCCGTACTGTATCTACACAACTCTAAAGAGATGTACCTGTGAATGAATTATTTTTGGAGTTATGCCCCTTTATAAGTTAGCATTTAAGATTTAAATTTGTTCTAATGGGATATTTTTAGTACTTTCAAATATATTTGAATAAAGTTGGAATGCTTATTCATCAGTTCTTGATCTATCTGACTTTAAAGGGACATAATTCTGAATGAATTACTTTTAGAGTTATCTCCCTTTATACTTTAATATTTAAGATTAAAATTTACTCAAACTGAATATTTAAGATTAAAATTTACTCAAACTGAATATCTTTTGTTTGATAGAAAGTAACTCTTAATGAATACTTTTTGGAGTTGTGCCCCTTTTCAACTTTTAAATAAGGGTTAAAGTACTTTAAATTGAAATATTTTCAATACTCATTAAGATATTTAAATGACAGTTAGTATGCTTATTTATCAGTACTACATCTAAACGAGTACAAAGGAACATAACTCTTGATAATGTTTTTGAGTTACTCCCCTTTTCTTAAATGTTGAAATTTGTCTAAATTGTAATTTAATATTAATAGTTCCTTATAAAGATATTTTATGCCCCTTTTATATTTTACAAATATGAATTTGTAATTATTATTTGAGTGATTTTTTTTCATTTAAAAAATTGAGTCCTGTCTTGTAATCATTTTTGTTTAAAGATAAGCCTTGCCATGAACAAAACACCCGCAAAGCTGAGCGCCTTATCCTTGGATTGCTCTTGATTTTGGAGTTGTTGCCCTTTTGTACTTAAAAATTGCTAAACATCGGGTTAAAGTTTTTCATACATATAGATTATCTTCTGTTCTAATCAAGATATTGAGTTTGTAAACTTATTTGTGAGTACTTAATCTACACAACTCTTATGAGGTATAACTGTGGATGAATTATTTTTGGAGTTATGTCCCTTCATACATTAACATATAAGATTAAAATTTGTTTAAATTAAGATATCTTTAGTACTTATTAATATTTTCGAAGGAAAGTTAGTATGCTTGTTTATCAAGTCTACATCTATCTGACTTTTCAGGGACATACCTCTTGATTTATTACTTTTTGAGTTATGTCCCTTTATACTTTAATATTAAATGTTTGTTCAAACTGAACATATATATTTAGTACTAATTAAGATATTTGATTGTTATTTGGTATAATTATTTATCAGTGCTACATCTATACAACAGCAATGGGACATAACTCTAAATGAATTATTTTTAGAGTTATGCCCCTTTTAAACTTTTAAAAAATTATGTCTAAGTGAAATATTTTCAATATTCATCAAGGTGATTCAATGAAAGTTGTTATCCTTATTTATTGGTACTTAATCTATGCAACAATAGAGGTACATAACTTTTTAGCTCAACTATTTGGAGAATAGTGGGGCTATCCTACTCAGTTGTGCATGGGTGTCAGCGTCAGCGGTGGCATCAGCATTGGCGTAACACTTCTTGGTAAAGTTTTTAGGTGCAACATTTTTATTTATTTGAAACTACTGAAGGGACTCACTTGAAACTTTACACATGTCTACGGGATAACTATTGGAGGTCAACTACCAAGCTGGATAACTCTATCATGACTTTTGACTGGATAATGGCCCTTTTATACTTATAAAATCTTGGATAAGTTTTTTGGTGCAACATTTTATCTTTGAAACTACTAAAGGGATTCACTTGAAACTTTACACATGTCTACGGGATAACTATTGGAGGTCAACTACCAAGCTGCATGACTCTTGATTGGCTTTTGATGGCCCTTTTAGTTTTATACTTATAAAGTTTCTTGTTAAGTTTTTAGGTGCAACATTTTTATATATTTAAAACTACTGAAGGGACTCACTTGAAACTTTACACATGTCTACGGGATTACTATTGGGGGTCAACTACCAAACTGCAAAACTCTATCATGACTTTTGACTGGATTATGGCCCTTTTATACTTATAAAATGTCTTGGTTAAGTATTTTGGTGCAACATTTTATCTTTGAAACTACTAAAGGGATTCACTTGAAACTTTACACATGTCTATGGGATTACTATTGGAGGTCAACCACCAAGCTGCATGACTCTTGATTGGCTTTTACTAGATGGCCCTTTAATACTTAGAATATTATGGTGAAGTTTTTTAGTGCAACATTTATTTTTGAAACTACTGAAGGGATTTACTTGAAACTTCACACATGTCTATGGGATTACTATTGGAGGTCAACTACCAAGTTGCATAACTGCAGCATGAGTTTTGATTGGTTGTTGCTGTTGTTTACATGAATACCCCAAATAGTTGAGCATGCTGTCTGTGGACTGCTCTTGTTTAATATGTGGGTCCTAAAAAAGTTTCATTTTTTTCATAAAATTTTAATATTCAGGCCATAAAAAAAGTTTAGTTTATGGTTTCAAATTTCAATATGCGGGTCTGGAAACAAATTTAGTTTAAGGTCCCAAATTTTCAATATTCTGGTCCCCAAAAAATGTTTAGTATACAGGTCCATATGTTGATACATTATAGTTACAGGAAATTTGTGAAGTTGAGATTTTAAAAAGAGTATAGAGGACAATAAAATTATTTATCAGAGATTCACAAAAGAGGAAAACCTTTAAAAAACTCTATATTCTATTAATGAAAACACAAACCATTTTAAGGTTTTTTAGTGGGATGTTTTAACGAAAAAATTCGGCTTATAGCTTGGCGAAACCTGGGTGGGCAGGCAAGTAGTTGGATGGGCCGGGGGTTGGACGTCCGGTGTCATTAACAATGCATTCAAGTTTTTTCTTTACCATATATTTCTGCAATTGTTATTGTCAGATCTGTATGACAATTCATGCAATGATAAGTATGTACAATGCTATGAACAGAATTAGACAGTAATCACAACTTTACCTGCCTTTATCATGGATTATTTCCCTTTGTAATTTTTGTGTTAAAGTTTTCAAATCCGGCTTTAATGCGGTTTCCACATTGCGTTTCTTGTTGTTTTTTTATGCAAGAAAATAGCATCATGATCTGCTTTTTTACAATTTCATTAGCACTGCCCTATCAGTACTTCGATTTATTTTTTCAGATACAGCAGTGTGGAAGATTGTTTTAAATGGTACAAACAGAAAATGTATGGTCATCAGAAAGAAGATAAGTGCAGTTATTTTATTATTTTTACAAATAATTATATCTTAGAGCCTAATTGTTAAGCATACAGTAGTGAGCAAGTATTTTATATTTTCATAAAATGCTGGAAGTCACTTGTACATTTGTATAGTGCGTACACATTGAACCCGACCTTACCTTTCTCATTTGCATCTAATTATCATTTGCACGTATCCCGGCGAAAATCAATACCACGCCTACTATATGCTTCGGCTTGTTACGTATTTAAGATAAAATAAGAAATGTATAAAGTATACACATCACGCATGTAAAATAACTCAAGATTCAAATGCAATCAAACGGGAAACTCGTGTTCTTGCATTTTGAATATAATTGATAATAAAATGGATGGGGGATGGGGGTTGTGGGGCTAAAACCCACATCATTTGAATTGGTAGCTAGCCTCATAGTATAATCATCTGGTCCGGTCTATGTGTAATAAACACTCATCGTACGCTTTAAATGTACTTTAAAATTAATCCCTGTGTTATAATTACATTCGAGCCTTGACGATATAATCAGAGCACTAATACTACATTCGTATTCAATGTAATGAATATTCTTGCATAAAGGTCAACTTGTACGCACTATATAAGAATTGCCTCCTCTGTAAGCAGCTGTTTACTAATTACCCATAAATATCCATAGTAAGCAGTTGGTACCTGGAATAGATGAAATTTAGTGATTGAATTATACATTTATCCACTTGACCATGAAGGCATGTTATATTGACTATAACTTTATCGTGATTTATATTTAGTGCTGTGTAGTTCCATATGTTTGGTTCTTAACTATACATAATGTTGCATTTTAAATAAAAATTAGACAGAAGTTAGCAATCCAAACTTGCCTTTTAAATTGACTTAAATATGAATTACTTAGGATTTGTATACAACTTTGTCGCTGTATGACACACTTTCATACTCTTTAACAATTTAGGAATCACACTAAAAACAATGTAACCATACATGTGTTGTTATCTTCATTTGTTGCCGTATGACACTTGATAATTCTATTAGCACTTTAAAAAGCAAACTTAGCATAACTGTTTTGATCATTTCTTCCTTTGTTGCTGTATGACACATTCTCATTATGTATAGTAAGATTTCTTTTACCTTACCAAGGTCAAAGTGCATTGAATATTCATGAAGAAGATCCGAATGCGGTGAACAGGTGTGCAATACAATACTAGCAAGCGTTAATTACAATTACTTATAATATGTTGTCAGTATTATAAAAATATCCAAGTTATTCTCTCTCGTGAATCTCGTGCACACAAAGAGTGTATATAACGACCCAAATGTTTTTAAAGTGTTAGTTAGGTCATCCTGTCTGAAACGTGTAAGCGCGCGAAAAATTGTCAAAAATGTAATATATTTACTTATATTATATAACCACCGACCACTGTGTCAAAAACGTTATTTTAGACGCAGCTGTATCCACTGTGCTAAGCCGTCTTTCGATAATTGAAGTTATATTTGATTACAATTCAACATTGACCAACGGGAATAAATCCTCGAAAAATAAACCTTCCGAACAACCTCTTTTATAATGGTTTAGCCCATATTTACAAAGGTAAGCGCCGTGACCTTCGTAAGGTGAAAGAAATCTTACTATATGCATTATATAATTAAAAATAATACATGGTAAAATCACTTCTTCCTTTGTCGCTGTATGACACATTCTCATTATGTGTGCATTATATAACTGAAAATAATACATGATAAAATCACTTCTTTCTTTGTCGCTGTATGACACATTCTCATTATGTATGCATTATATAACTGAAAATAATACATGATAAAATCACTTCTTTCTTTGTCGCTGTATGACACATTCTCATTATGTATGCATTATATAACTAAAAATAATACATGGAAAAATCACTTCTATATTTGTCGCTGTATGACACATTCTCATTATGTATGCATTATATAACTGAAAATAATACATGGAAAAATCACTTCTATATTTGTCGCTGTATGACACATTCTCATTATGTATGCATTATATAACTAAAAATAATACATGGAAAAATCACTTCTATATTTGTCGCTATATGACACATATACCCACGATGTAACAAAAACAATACTAAAGTCTAAGCCAACTTATGACCTATATTTTAACCAATACAATTTGCTGTACCATACCTGTCTGTCCAATGAAATTCTCTTGGGTTATAGAGAAATGGTTTAAATATTCACTATCATTGATTTTTGTGAAAAAACAGGTGCCTAGGATAGACAGTAGTTGCAGACTTTTAAGCCTATGTATAATGGGTTACTTTCTATGCTAATTGATTATACATTCGCCACTTCTGGTGGTACACATTATATCTATTTAAACAAGTACCCACTCTTACTATTTCTTTAAATATGTTCCTATCTTTCTATCCTTCTATACAATTATGTATACAGAAAAAAACTTAATCACTGTAAAAGTTCATGTGACAGTATACAGTAAACATTAAATGTACAAACTCTTTCTGTTTCTTTGAATCATTTCCTATCATCTGTTCTTGTCATAGGTAAGTATACACTAAACATAAATGTACAATGTAAAAAATTGCAGTGATGTGCAATTCATGTGGCAATATGCAGGTAACATTCTGTCTATCTTAAAATGTACCCATTCTTTCTATTTCTTTGAACCTATTCCTATCTTTTCATGCTTAAGTATACATACATAAAGGTATAATCAATATAAAAATTCATGTTGTAGTATGCAATAAACATTCAATCTTTTAAATACACATACCCATTCTTACTTTTTCTTTGTATATTTTCCTAATTTCCTATCTAGTCACTGGTAAGTCCACAAAACATTCTATGTAAGAAAAGCATTATGCAGTTCATGTGGTATAACGTTTTTTAACGTTGCGTATCAGTCTAACAATAGAAGAGTCTAATTATCAAAAATAGGGATGAATGAACATATTTAGTAATTTTCTATCATTATACATATATTTAAAAAAACAGTGAGTAGTATCAACAGTCATTTCAACTGAGCCACACATACTGAGCAGTTCATTTTGATTTCATTAGAATATATTCACACGTCACATCACGTTTTTTGCAGTATTTTGAAATAAGCTGACACATGTACTGATATATTGTTTCAAGTATTACTCTCATTCTTTTTTAATTTTATTCTAAGGCATTTTGACTACATTTTATTTCTTGTATAAAAATTGTTTTTAATTATTGTTTATACATTGTATTGCATTTCATAGTCACCATTGACACTTGAAAATGTTCAATAGGAGATAGTAATGTGATGTGCCTGCATATTTTCTGAATTTCTACTTTTATGGTTTTTCAATTTTTGCAATATTTTTTTCGTTTTGGAATGGATTGGAATATAGATTTTTTGCTTAACTTCAATTTTCTTCAGCCAATGGACGTTTTTATTTTTTTACTTTTTTCTAATTCAGTTTCTCTTTTTGGGTTTATTTTTGTTATTGTAAGCATACATACTTTTTTTCAAATAGTCACCTTAAGTATATTTTTGTTTTAAACTTTTTTTCTAAATGTTTCAGGTTTTACAAGCTATAGACACGAAACACTGGTCAAATGGAGATGGTCGATATGACTTGGTCACGGAGTCTTACCTCTCCAATTGATATACACGGAGTTCATGATGTGTCTGCTTGTGTTTTTTTTTCTTTTTATACTTTGAATTCGTCATTTTTCAATTCTTTTTAACTATACTTTTGCTGGTAGGTTATTTTTTTCAATCTTAGGATTTTTCTTGTAGGTTATTTTTTGTAGTTGATGTAGGTTATTTTTACAATTTAAGGTTTTACATGCGATAGATACTAAGGCACTGGTCAAATGGAGATGGTCGATATGACTTGGTCACGGAGTCTTACCTCTCCAATTGATATACACAGAGTTCATGATGTGTCTGCATGTGTTTTTTTCTCTTTTTTACTTTGAATTTGTTTTTTTTCTTTTTTAATAATAATTTTGCTGGTAGGTTATTTTAATATGCCTGAAAGAATTTCGGGCATATTATGTTATACCCCCTGGTGTCCGTCCGTCCGTCTGTCTGTTAGTAATTTGTTTACATGAGCATAACTTAAGTTCCATTTGGCCCACTATATTCAAACTTCATAGGATAATTGTACATATTGGGTAAAAGACCCCTATTGATTTTGGGGTCACAAGGTCAAAGGTCAAGGTCACTATTATCTTAAAACTGGAAACAGTTTTACAGAGCATAACTTAAGTTCCATTTATCCCTCAATATTTAATATGCATAGGATGATTGTACATATCAGGTTGCAGACCCCATTGTTTTTGGGGTCACAAGGTCAAAGGTCAAGGTCACTATTACCTTAAAACTGAAAACAGTTTCCGGAGCTTAACTCAAGTTTCATTTGGTCCACAATGTTCAAACTTCACATGATGATTGTCCATATCGGGTAAAAGACCCCTATTGATTTTGGGGTCACAAGGTCAAAGGTCAAGGTCACTTTTACCTTAAAACTGAAAACTGTTTTCGGAGCATAACTTAAGTTCCATTTGGTCAACTTCATAGGATGATTGTCCATATCGAGTAGAAGACCCCTATTGATTTTGGGGTCACAAGGTCAAAGGTCAAGGTCACTATTACCTTAAAACTGAAAAACAGTTTCTGGAGCATGAGTGACAAAGTTATACTCATCTCGAATAAAAAGAAGCATTCTCAATGGTATCGTTTTTCTCTTTTTTGTTTTCCACAATTATTTATAATATGATATTCATATGAAATATTCTCATGTCTTACAAATGCTTCATCTCAACTAAAAAAACAACACTTTTAGGCATATAATGCTCCACCTTGCCGTGCTCTTGTTTTTAATCTTAGGATTTTTCTTGTAGGTCATTTTTTGCAGTTGATGTAGGTTATTTTTACAATTTAAGGTTTTACATGCGATAGATACTAAGGCACTGGTCAAATGGAGATGGTCGATATGACTTGGTCATGGAGTCTTACCTCTCCAATTGATATACACAGAGTTCATGATGTGTCTGCATGTGTTTTTATCTCATTTTTTTCTTTGAATTTACCTTTTTTTTTCTTTTTTAACAATAATTTTTTCTGTTAGTTATTTTTTGCAGTTGATGTAGGTTATTTTTACAATTTAAGGTTTTACATGCGATAGATACTAAGGCACTGGTCAAATGGAGATGGTCGATATGACTTGGTCACGGAGTCTTACCTCTCCAATTGATATACACAGAGTTCATGATGTGTCTGCATGTGTTTTTTTCTCTTTTTTACTTTGAATTTGTTTTTTTTTCTTTTTTAATAATAATTTTGCTGGTAGGTTATTTTAATATGCCTGAAAGAATTTTGGGCATATTATGTTATACCCCCTGGTGTCCGTCCGTCCGTCTGTCTGTTAGCAATTTGGTTACAGAAGCATAACTTAAGTTCCATTTGGCCCACTATAGTCAAACTTCATAGGATGATTGTACATATTGGGTAAAAGACCCCTATTGATTTTGGGGTCACAAGGTCAAAGGTCAAGGTCACTATTACCTTAAAACTGGAAACAGTTTTACAGAGCATAACTTAAGTTCCATTTGGCCCACAATATTCAAACTTCATTGTATGATTGTACATATCAGGTTGCAGACCCTTATTGTTTTTGGGGTCACAAGGTCAAAGGTCAAGGTCACTATTACCTTAAAACTGAAAACAGTTTCCGGAGCTTAACTCAAGTTCCATTTGGTCCACAATGTTCAAACTTCACATGATGATTGTCCATATCGGGTAAAAGACCCCTATTGATTTTGGGGTCACAAGGTCAAAGGTCAAGGTCACTTTTACCTTAAAACTGAAAACAGTTTTCGGAGCATAACTTAAGTTCCATTTGGTCAACTTCATACGATGATTGTCCATATCGAGTAGAAGACCCCTATTGATTTTGGGGTCACAAGGTCAAAGGTCAAGGTCACTATTACCTTAAAACTGAAAAACAGTTTCTGGAGCATGAGTGACAAAGTTATACTCATCTCGAATAAAAAGAAGCATTCTCAATGGTATCGTTTTTCTCTTTTTTGTTTTCCACAATTATTTATAATATGATATTCATATGAAATATTCTCATGTCTTACAAATGCTTTTTCTTAACTAAAAAAAACAACACTTTTGGGCATATAATGCTCCACCTAGCCGTGCTCTTGTTTTTAATCTTAGGATTTTTCTTGTAGGTCATTTTTTGCAGTTGATGTAGGTTATTTTTACAATTTAAGGTTTTACATGCGATAGATACTAAGGCACTGGTCAAATGGAGATGGTCGATATGACTTGGTCACGGAGTCTTACCTCTCCAATTGATATACACAGAGTTCATGATGTGTCTGCATGTGTTTTTATCTCATTTTTTTCTTTGAATTTATCTTTTTTTTTCTTTTTTAACAATAATTTTTTCTGTTAGTTATTTTTTGCAGTTGATGTAGGTTATTTTTGTGCAATAATTTATTGATGTCTGCATGTTTTCTTTTATTTTATTAGTATATTTTTTAAACAGTGTTTTTTCAAGATAGTTTTAGGAGTATTGTTTCATCCATTCATTTAGTCTATATATTTTTATTTTTGGTTAGAAGCTTACATGTATGCTTATTTTAATTATATTTTTCAAGTTTAATTCTTAAAATGTTTCATTCAAATGTAGTTACTATATTTATGATATAGTAATAGTAAAGTAAATAATAGCACTTTTTAAACAATTTGTTTTAGTGAAAGTTTTGTGAGTGAAAGACATTGCACGGACAGGTTGACACATTGCGGCGAGGAAAGCACCTGTTATTGTTCTGGTCTTGGCCTGGCAATGACTAAGACAGTACTCGTTACTGTACAGTACATTTAGATACTGTACGGTAGGTTGACTTGTCTTGTCAATCACTTACAAAGTGATTTTGTTATTGTTTTGAACACTCAAATACATAGTTAAATATTTTTGTTCATTAAAATGGGTTAAAAATTTAAATTATTGTGTACTTATTAAGACTTAGTAATCAGCACATCCACTACTTATTTCTTGTATTTTTTAAGTTGGTTGACAATATTCATTATGTGAATTATGCAGACATTCTATATATATTAAGGTTGAAGCAAGTTTGTTACATAAGATTTCTATTTTTTTAGGCTTGATAGAATTTTTAAGAAAGTATATCATATTAAAATTCGAATGTTTCACGGTTAATTACTGATAGAGCCTAAAGTATGTCCATTTTCTATTATACTTATTCCCTCCAAAATGCATGGTTAGCATTTTTTGTTTGTTTTAACATCAGTAACCTAAAGTATTGTTTGAACTTAGGTAAACAATATCGAGCCATTTTGGTCCTCTTGTCAAATGTTCTACTATCACGTCAGCACAACCATCAAAGCAACAAATCAGTTCCTTGGGTTTACAAATTGTTCAATGTGTTGGAAAACTCTTTTTTATCTTGATAATAGTTATGAAAATTGATGATAAGCCCCAACTTCTTGTTTTTAGCATCTAGTTTATCATACATAAAAGTATATAGATTCATCAACTCATATTGTTTCTATCATATCATTGTTTCTTTGTCTAAGGAATATATGTCAGAATTAATTCATTATGATTTTTACAAACTTATTCTTATCCTTGGTGATACGAATATCTGTTAGTGGAAGTATATAAATAACTCTTACAACAATGTCACTGGTATGCAAATATATTCTGAATATATACAGCATCAGTTTTCCTTTGGACACATAAAAGCTTCTTTACTCACATACACTATATAAACCAAACCATTCCCTACCTTACCCTACGTCAAGAAAACCTATTATTGGCAAGCATGCTGTCTCAATCCACTATCAGAACAATATGATACATGTAAATATATGTTCAGTTGAGGTTCTAGAAATGTGCCTAAATTTCTTAGAAATGACCAAAACTTAGGAGTTTCCGGGGTCTGACCTCAGGCATTGCCCTGGATCCACAGCGGTTCCTTATGGCCACTGACCCCCCAATATGCTTGTTTATCCCCCCTATATAATAATTCTTGATATTCCTATGGTATAAGATTCCCAGCCGTAACTTATCCCACTTAACTATCTCATAAAAATGTTCTTTACATCTATATATGTGTAACATGCACCGAGCGGCCTGTTGAAAACTTATTCAACACTAATAAATGCTTTATACAATATATAATTATTTTACACACGAGGTGCTGAAACCACTAGCAGTTCCAACCAGCAACTCAACTAATATGTCAAATGTAATCAACAAACAAGCAATATAATACATATGATCCGAGCGGTAACAAAAGAAGCACTCAAAACATATCATACAAGGCTGGGTTTCAACACACGAGGTGCTGAAACCACTAGCAGTTCCAACCAGCAACTCAACTAATACGCCAAATGAACAACCAATAACCCAAAACAACACATACTTAATCGCTACAAACAAGTTCGAGCCTCAGCACAAGAGGCGTTGAAACCACCAAGAGTTCCAACCAACAACTCCCACAACACACCAGTCTCTATGACAAACCTGTGGTTTTAACCCTAACTAACCAAACCACTACGTTCCAACCTCTTCCTTATAACACCACGACCCGGTACTAAGTCATACAACAAAGCCCTGATAATTACAAGGCAAGCGATGTGAACCGTCCGGAGTCTCCAGCCAGACTCCCTGACTCACCTAAGGTTTCAATCCAAACTAACTAAACCACGATGTTCCAACCTCTTCCCTGCAACACCACGACCTGGTACTATAGTTAGACTATCTATGACCATCTCACGATGCCTTTGGCTTTCTATGAGAACACGGATCCATAGATTTGGTAACTCTAATCGTACAACAAAGCAAGGAGAGCGATGTGAACCCTCCGGAGTCTCCTGCCAGACTCCAATTTTCTCAGTCGATTTACGCTTTTTATACCCACCTGATGCCCATGCACACCGGAACTGAAATCTGATCGGTACATGCATACATTTGATGCTCTTTTGAACTCTTGCAGGGGAAGCATATTTGCAAGCACCTACGTTGTCTTTGAATGAGCATCTACCGTTACCCGTTTTCAAATGTTGCCTTGCTAACAAGGGAGGTAACCTTACATGGAGACGCTTAAATGCAGTCATGACCGTTAACGTTACATACAGATCTCGGATCGTGCAAGTTTCCGAAATTTGCGTGTATCGTGCGTGTATCGTGCGTGTATCATTCATACCGTGTGCGTGTATAATTCACCGTGTATTTCAATCATGTAACGTGTAGACCGCTCATCGTGTAAATACACGGTAAAAATCGGTCCGAGATATTGTGATTTTGTGTTTTATTACCGTGTATCGTGTGCCCGAGATATTGACAAATCCATACGTATAAATGTATTAAATACTTATGCATTGTCGACTAATCATCATCCGTAAACAAAAAGAAATACCGCGATCCATTAAGTTGAGTTTAGAATAAATGTTGACTTTGTTTAAACCGGAAATTCCTGTTTAAATGCCGTACGTCGATAAACTGCGGCTCATTCCGGACCAATCTGCGGTCAATTAAATTGCGACCCAACCGAAATGTTGTTACTAAATTAAAATAATCGTTATAATATTATTATATTTAAAATGTAAACACATGCTTTCATTTATCTTAATCATCAAACATTTTCTTTGTTTGTCAGTGGCTAAAGCGTTTAGTAAACAAACTGTTATAATTGACATCTCACTTGGTCAAGAACTCGTTTATCACGACTCTATATGATTAAAAAAGTCATCATTGTTTTAATTCTTAAATTAAATTAAATTATTTAGTTTTTACAGTTTATTCGTATTATTCCCTCATATTTGCGTATTTATATGTAAAACTTTTTATTTGAATATCGATTTTGTAGTCGGCATAAAATAGTAAGTTAACACGAGGTGTGTGTTCTGTCTTAATACCGCGTCTTCACGCAAGCACTGCATGTAAACGTTTATATCTAGTATACATACTACTAAAAATTCGACCATTATACAATATGACATGCTTATATTTTTTTAATCACGCGTAGACTGTGTTTTGAAAAAATATACTAATTCAAAGTATTTTCACCATGAATGGCTTGAAAATAAAAACAGAGAAAAAACTTGAAACGTGTATTTCTTTTTCTATCGTGTGGGTTTCGCCGGCTATCGTGTGTGTGGTTTTAAATCTGAATAAAGCCAACTTACAAAGAATGACATAAACAATTTTTGACAGTAATGTTATTCTTTATTCTGTAGTTTGTATTTTTGTTATACATCAAGTTCTTACATAATTTGTTTGATAAAAAAATATCAATCGTGTTCTTCTTTGTCTATCGTGTAATGACTGCTCGCCGATCGTGTACCTTTATTTCTACTAAAAATGTCGATATTCAATAAAATAATCTATACTATATGACTTGCTTATATTTTTACAATCAAGACTGTGTTTAACTTTTGAAACATATACACATACAATTATGACATCTTTTCTCAATGAATGATTTGAAGAAAACAAAGGAAAAAAACTTTAAACGTGTATTTTTATCAATCGTGTGAGTTGATCGGCTTTTCGTGGTTTTTAATTCGATTAAAACAAACTTACTAAGAATGACATTAAATTATTTTGACAGTAATAATATTCTTTATTATACAGTTAGTATTTTTGTTGTACACCGTGTACTAATTCAATTTTTATACAAAATCTTATCAATTGTGTTCTTTTTTGTCTATCGTGTATTGACTGCCCGCCTATCGTGTACCTTAATTTCTACTTAAAATGTCGATATTCAATAAATTTATTGATACAATATTATATTTTACAATCAAGCTTAACTGTGTAATGAACCAATGTAACATATTTAAATTTTTATTTCTTTGTCTATCGTGTGATTTCGAAGTTGACAATCGTGTGCGTGAATTTAAATTCGATTTAAGCCAACTTGTAACATTTTGTTTTTAAGAATTTGAGCAGGTAAACTCGATTTTCAATAAATTTAACAAAACTTATATTGTTTAGTTACATATTTACGACGAAACAGAAGAATATTTTTTGTTTTCAATCTACATTTGAGACGCATTAATCGTTTAACGTGTCGTCGTTGAAACGTTTTTCTCTGGGCGAAAAAAGCCGAGGATTTCTAACAATCGTGTTAAACGTGTATCGAGACTCGGAATAGTGTATTTTACCGCAAATCAAGCTATCTATCGTGTTCGTGTATCGTGTAACGTGCAGTCCGTGTTCGTATAACGTGCGTGTACCGTCCGTACCGTGTGACAACTTGCACGTTCCGATATCTGTAATTTTGTGTCATTCCATCTATATATGGTGGTTTATAGACAGACAGGATCAAGTGGTCAATTGTAAATACCGTACATTGTAGTTGTCTAGCCTATGTTAAATTATCATAATACAAGTCACAAACATATGGAAAATAAAGAAGTATGTTTCTTGTTTATCTCTCTAAAATTAGTGTATTCTTTGTATTTTAACTTAACCAGTGACACTTCTTTCTTGTTTCTCTTCTCTGTTTTTATTCATTTCAGGTTGAAACTATCATTGCAGGTATGAGGTACAGATGTCTGTAGACCTAGCAGGCTTGGTTGGCTTTTGTCTATATGGAAGAAACAAAACTATTTGGAAAACATTCAACAGTCTCCTGGACAAAAACTCAATAACAGTAATTAAGATAGATCTTATTGGTATAGTTTTCATCTAACTGCTTGCATTACAGGAGAAAAATTATACTTACTGTCGTTACTGCTAACTTCACACCCATTCCATAACTATTCTTTCTTATTTAAACCCCTGGTCACCACATTTTTTTATTGATCCTGAAGTTGGTATAATAGGTTAGAGTCTTGCAGCTAAATATATTCCATGCTTCATAAACAAGCTATATGAGCTTAGTAAAATGGAAATAAATACAATGTAGTCTACATATTTGCCAAGTCTGCTAATCCAGTGGTATGAGTCTTAGAAGTCTCTTTATCCAATCTGAATATAATAGTAATAATAAAATTCTCTGCCACATACTCAATAATTTTACCTATGACAGCTGTCTATAAGATATCTTTTTACTGTGGTTGCCTCTTGGTGAGACTTTATATAAAATACAGGTATTAACTCTAAAATCATGCTATTGCGCCTCAAAACCTATTGCAACTTGTTACTGTTAGTTAATATTTGAATTGGACTAGTAAAACATATACACATGTAGCTGGTTGTCCTGATGAACAACTTACTTTAAGATTAATGTTGAGCCTTGAAGAAAGATCATTAAATTTGATAGAAAATGTTGTTATTATTAATTCAAAGTATTTATTTTCAGATTTGAAACATATGTTTACTGATCTGCTATACATGTATTCAAAATAAATGGTAGATGGCAACTTCTGTCTTTACTGGTTTGCATGCAAGACAGCCTTAGACTTATGTGAGTATCTTACTGTTTTCATTACTTGTTTACTACTGACTGTATAGTTTCAAGTAAATCACTTAACAACATTTACTTTAAGTATGCATACAATATATTCAATAAGTAAAGTATAGCAGCTAACTCACCTAACAAGGTTTTCTAGACATTTCTTTACCAGTTCTTCCGTACCGTTTCACTTTTTAAAAAAGGGTTTTTTGTGTATGAATGATGCATACCTCAATTCTGAACATGAACATAGTATCATACAAATTATGTATGACTGATATATCAGTATAATTTTTCCTATAAATTGTATAAGCAATATTAGGGCTGTCATGATATGCCGGTATACCGGTATATTGCAATATGCAGCTGCGGCAATATGTACTGCGATACAAATTTAACATACCTGAATATTTGGGGATATCTTATATTTTGTTGGAAAAATCTTCCCTTCACAAAATAAAAGTAGCGAAACGTCAGTTTATCAATTGTTCATTCAATCTAAGCTGAAGTTACAAGAATTAAATGACTAGGGCCTGATCGGTTATAGGGAACTTGTGCAAAACATGCTATTGAATCGAGAAAGTTGTGAAACAAGCTTGGCGTCCAGAGGCTTGATTTCTAGGATGTTCTGCAGCTAAGGGGCTGATTGTTTTTTCAACACAAGAACATAAATCTAAGTCCTAAATGACTGTTTAGTCTTAGTGAGACCAGATTCAACTAGTTGCATATAATGTTTCTGTTGAATACAGAAAAAACACAATGCATCTATAAACCCATGATATATCATGTACGTATCTCAATACAGTGGTAGTGTATTGCAATATATCATGATACACCACTGGCATATCGTGACAGCCCATAGCAATATACACACCAAAAAATATCTACAGTGCTCCATTTTTATGAAATTATTAAGCTGCTCTTAATTCGTACAATGAAATTTCTTATTAACTTTATGATTTCTAATGAATTAGGTAAATGGTGGTATCACAAAGTTGTTGGACCATTGAAACCACTCACTGAGAAACTACTAAAAGTCAATGGACCAAGGGTGATTTTGGTGAACTTGGTTCACTGGCTAAATTCAAAGACAACATGCATTGTAATCAGATTTGGATGAAGATGAAGTATGATTGATAATAAAAGTGTCTACCAATGGTAATCTGGTGATTGACATCTAGATATTATATATTATCAGCTGTATTCATGAATTTCAACTGTGATTCTGTACATGACATGAAAATAGTAAGCAGTTTTTTGCATTCATTTTCTTTCAAAGGTTGCTTAAATTAATGTGAGAAGTTTGGCACTTGTGTACAGAAGATGGTATTCTAGTACCGGTGCTCAACAAGAAATGTTGCTTTGTTGATTTTCTTCTACGTATGGTTCTGACACTAATATAAGTACAAAGAACTCACACTTTGTTTCGTTCATTTGTTTGGGTTATACCGCGCATCAATACAGAAAGGTTATATCACGCCAAAAGCAATTGATGATACATGCACTATTAATGTAACCCAATTCCAATGTTTTTAAGTCCTAAATTTCATGATAAATATTTATGTCCTTCAGATAATTTAGTATTGCATATGATGGTACCGACTACACACTTTTGTAGTCATATACAAAGGGAGATAATTTAGTGAATACAGTAAAATGATGTTACAAGTCTATTTGACAAACTTATTTTAGGCACTTTCATTGATGCTGGACCCTACAACTTGTAAATATCTATAGATTACAGCTATTACTGTATATACTTAATGAAAACCTCTTTTTGGCTTCTAAATATGCATTGCATGTCTATGGAAAGTATGTTCTGTAATTGTAGAAAAATTCTGATTTTTTTGGATTTGAGAAGGAAAATGCTAGTTATGATTGCCCACAAATTTAAAATTTAATGAACTAGATAGTTATTGATGTACATGTATATTATTTCTTAGGGGTGCAGGTTCAAATGAAACTACATGTACTTGTTTATTATAAATGTAGTATTTGGCATTTATGTCAACTTTTCAATTAAACAGCACAACCTCTCTTGAACAACACCCACTGTGAGAGACAAAATTGTGTTGCTGTTCAGTGGTTGTTGCTCTGCAGAGGTTAATTTCAAATAAAATGAAGGCTAGGGGAAAACCCAGAAGCTGTTGTTTTGCAGTGAATTTGTTCTTTATAAGGCTGCTTTGCAGAGGTTATACTGTATATCTCCCACAATCTATAGCTAGCTAGGTCAGTCTGTCAGAATATATTAAAAGTCATTTTTTGAAAGATCATAATGAATAGCCAAATCTGTGAACTAGTAGCTGACATTATGCTTTATTCATTTAATGATTCTCTGTGTGAAACTTAAAAGGGTTGTGTAAGTATAAGACTTCAATCATTTAAAATTGTCTTCAGATTGATGCTGACCTGAAATTTTGTTGACTTTGAACTGTGAATTTACATTTACATGTATAACCAAAAGTGTAAATGATGTATATTCACGAATTTTCATTTCGTAACCTTATACTAATGTGACAAGACATAATAATAAATCTAAATAAGCTTTTATTTAGGTTTTTTTTTTCAGATAAGTATGCTTACATAATTGGAGAGGATGTAAAAGAAGACAGGTTCATTGTCAAGTTATAGAACCACTACCAACTTAAGAAAAGACTAAGAATATTTGTCTATATGTTTGAACTTCACTGATCGATTGAAACAGTTAGTATTAAGTTTCTATATCTTTCAATGAAATTAACTTTTTGAGTTGACTCACTAGTTGAACTTAAGTACTTTTACTAAATTAGCTGTTTTAAACATGTTTTGTAATAAAAATCTATGGTGCTTTTCACAAAAATTCTTACGAAAAAGATCTTCAAAAAAGAACTTCATAAGTCAATTTCATATAATTAGCATTTCAAAGTCGGATTTATAATAACTATGATATGATATTCAAAAGGTATACAATATTCTACACAATTCCATAATATTTGGAATTGATAAGCCAAAAAGAGCATATAATTAATGTTTCTTGTTTTTTTCTTACAAAGATTTTTTCCCTAAGAATTTTTGTGAAAAACACCACTGGATTGTAATAATTAATTCAAAATGGATTATTACAAAAGTGGTTGACACTTCAAAAGTGGTTGACATTTCACCTGAATAACGAATTTAATGTTGATGAGTTTTTACCCATTATTCTTATCCCTTTTCTTAGTCAAGTTGACATATATCACTTAGTCCCCCAAAAACTAGTATGCTTGGAAACATTAATTGATGGGCTGATATAGATTTTATAGATAATCAGTGGTAATCACTTTTACCCAGCATCTTACATCCTATGTCTTTTTATATATCTTTGAAACTTTTTACATTAAAAAAATAATAAGAAGAATCCAAACTTCAGCATTTTTGTTTGCTTTATAGACTTTTTTAGAATACTGTTTTCTTGAAGCTTGGTCTGTTTGATAATTTACAAAGTTTCCTTTTAAAAATACTGGAACCTTCAACAATGCTACTTTCTTTCTTATTTTAGGCGTGTAACAGAATGGAGTCATATGGTGTGTTTGATTTACACGCCATTAAATAAGGCATTATATTCTACATAATTCTTACTCACCCATAAGGTGAACAGGAAAATATTTTCATGTCCCTTAATCTTTATATTTTAATTGCCAGAGCAAATGGGTAAGGGCTAAGTAATGAGACTGTTGTATTATTTGTAAGGGAGATAACCCACTGTAGTGTAAAATATTTGGTACAAAACAGTACCTTTACAGTATTAGCTCCCTTGAACACCTGTGATCTTAAATCACTGCTCTGTGATCATCTATTCCTTCTATATTTTTTAATTAAAGCATAACCTCTGTTAAATTGTACTGCTTCACAGTTAAATGATTTTTTATTTCAGATTTCAGAATTTTACTGATGATAAGACTACAATTGATGATGTGACTGTTCAGTTGATAACAAGCGATGTAAGTGTTTAAGTTTAGTACAATCTTTTTTTTTAATTTGGTGTAATGCAATGAAGCTCCAACTCATTTTGTTTAAAAATCAATCATTTTGCAAAAAAAGTTAAAGTAGATTTGAAATTCTAAAGATGAAAGGGGTTAATTGGTTTTGCTTAACTGAAGAAGTCATAGTCTTGTTTTAATGCACAGTTTAGGTCTCTTCAAAAGTTTTGATTACAGAGTTAGTTCTGTGTTGCATTAAACATTAAGTCACTGGTTTATCTTACTTCTTGTTAAAATTCTTTTTACCTATTTGTACATTGAAGCTATCATGTACATGTATATGCAGTCATATACTGGATCAATTTTCAGATGTTTTGAAGGATTTAATTTACTCTGATCATTTATTATCAAAGCTTAAACTAGTAGGAAGTAACAATATGGTAAAACCATATTGCAATATATTGTAATATATGTTCTGTTTCTTTGCATAGACATGCAAAGCTTGAATTAATACATGTGCATCGTCTTAATTGGATCAGCATTACATGTATATGTGTATTTTCAAATGATCTCTTATCTAAATGTTTGAATGACTTGGGTAAAATTGTGTAAAAGTTCTCAACAGAATTTAACATTTATTCAAACATTAAATTTTCAGATTCTGATAAAAGAAATCAGTATGGCACAAATACCAAGATCAGTTCAAAAAAACAAACCGGTTAAAAATGTCAGAATTTTCGCCTTGCTCTTACAATGCTGTAAATACCAAATTTGTTTATCTTTGTTGTTTTAATCTGAATAGACACAACACTTGGTTGGCACATTAACAATGTATTTCAACACATACATGAGAAATATGATTGAATATGATTGAAATATTATGAATAATAATAATAAAAATTGCAATAATGTGTTTGGAAATAAATCAAATTCGCTTATTTTGGTTGATGCATCTTGTTCTTACATTGCGTTTTCTCCAGGAGGACAATGTAATGGTATTTGTGCATATTTTCTGAAATTTTGAGTTACCGGTACACTGCTTATATTGCAGTATACATATCTATTTAGGTATACACAGAGCATTAATGTTAATGGAAAACAAAAACACGATAATCAAATTGTGTACTCCAACTGGACAAAAGGAGATAGAGCTATGTTCAAACCTGCTTCTATGGACTTAGAGCATTGTTAGCAACAACTAGAACATTATAAGAGGAACAAACACTTCATTTTGATTGGATAACAATATTTTCAGCCCGAACATTGATCTGTCTTGGACATAGAGCACTGTTTACGCTGTAAGCAGAAAAATGTGTGGAGATAGGATAATATAATGATTAGTGGGTTAATTGGGCATTTGGCATGATAGATCCTTAAAACTTTATTTAGAAGATAGAACAAGGTCATACAAATTGCTGGGATGTTTATTTCATTTTTTTTTTAAATGGAGATAGGACATTGGTATTGCAATATTAAGCGGTATATCAGTTAACCATTCCACCTCTACATTCTACATTCTAGACTATTGCCTCTATTATTAAACAAAATATAGCATTTATCACTACTTTAAATGTTATTGTTACCAGATTATTTACTTACGGTGAGACCAGCCCGGCTAGCTCATTCGAGGGTTCATGGGTTTGATTCCCAGGCGGGGGATACTTTTGTGGAGCTTGGTCATGAAATAATTTTCTATGGCCATTCTCCCTCCTACCACTGATTCAAAAATCACATAGGGCAGTAGTCAGTAACTGACAAAAGTATGCGCTTAGTAATTGGTGAACAGCTAAATCCAGATATTTAGCCTTTCCAGGAACAGTGAGTAGGTGGACTGACGACCTTGATATAACCTATACAATGTGTTGCTACGGCTTTAAACCCAACAAACAAACAATTTACTAAGGGTGACTCATCTAGCTCACATGCATGCTTTTTCTTCTTATCTGTTCTGACCCACATTTTCTTAAGAAGCAGATGTCTCCCCCTTATTGTAATGAAAAGTCAATATAACCTTCTTATAATGTTGTTGTTTTCAGATCTATTATTTCTAAGACCCTGATGTTACCAACCTTGAAAGAGTTTTATACTTGAACCAACACGTTAGTCACCAAATGCTGTGTTTGTGCAATTAGTTCAATTTTTAAACTAATTACTGGTAAGTGTTTTTAAGATTACCTTGTCTACTGTTGTTCCTTTTGCTTTTTCATGATTGGGTTTAACACTGTAGCAACACATTAAATAGATCATATTATGGTGGTCAATCAACCTACTTGTCGTTCCTGGAAAGGCTAAATCTCTGGTTTGAGCCAGGGGCGAATCCAGGATTTTTTTCTAGGGGGGTCCTAACTTTTCATGGGGGGGTCCGAACTTTGAACCACAACCACTTTATACACATTTTGCAGAAAAAGGTGCAAGATATTGATAATAAAAACTAAATTACCATTAAATCTATGTTAAGCACCCCAAAAAATGCTTCATGCTACTTAAAAATGACTTACATGCAAGAAATACACTAATGGACAGGTACATTTTCCAAAATCTAGGGGGTCCAGACCCCCCTGAAACCCCCCCCCCCCGGGTGGATCCGCCCATGTAAGCTGTTAACCTATAGGTGCATACTTTCATCAGTGACTGATGACCGTCATTAGTGAAAGGAGAGAGAATGGCCTTGGAAACTATTTCATGACCAAGCTCCATGAAAGTTTATACAGTCTGGGAATCATACTACATATGACACTTCCATCAGTAGACATGTGCACTGCTGACTAAGCTACTATCATGGGGTGGCTTTCCTTTTGCTTTTAAATTCTTTTGATAAAATCATTGTTTCGATGTCAAAAGCAGTTAACTTACCTACAGTACCCACCAAAAGTTTGGAGACAAAAGAAATTTAGTACAATTCTTAAATTCTGATGATTATTTTTGTAGAATTATTACTTCTAATACAGTCCATTTGCGTTCACTCAAAACGCGTTCGCTCGTAATTACGGTTACGCTCGAGATTATATCTCAGTCCCGATCAAATTTACTCTAAAGTTCATTTAAAAAAGATGCGATAACTCAAAATGCGTTGACTCGTATTTTACGTTAACTCGAGCTGGATTTCGAGTCCCGTCAATGATAAAATCACTTGAAAATTACGCGCTGGCTCAAAGTATTGATTTTTGAAAATTTTCGCACCTTTCATGGCCTGGTATCATTATCCGATGAATAGCCTTTTGTCTGTCGTGTCACTCGCCATTGAAAACTTATCAAATTAAATCAAACCGTGATAATGTATCTGTAAACAAATATTGTTTCACTTAAACGTGTCATTCCGTGTAAAAAACTGAGTTTTACATATTATACCTTACCTACCTGTACTGGTACAGCATATTAAATCGAACCTTATGGCAGTATGACCTACGTCAAGAAATGTTTGTTAGATAAAAGCAAGATTAAACAAAAATGTTTTTTTTTATATTTTAATTCCAGATAAAAGTACACATTCTATACAAAAAATCACGTACATATAAGTAAAGTATTATTCACAACAAGGACGATAGCTGAAACAAAATGAGTTTCTAAGTACATGTATATGTATTCTACATGAAACAAAGAACGGTCAAAATTGAGGACATTGACATCATCAATTTAAACAAAATGAATAATCTTATGTTATTATAAATACATTAACAAGAACACATTTAAAATGAGGAAAAATAACACCATTGAAATATTGCATGTCTTTTATTCAAACTCAAATAACATCTGATATTGTAACAGTGCGAGACGACGCCATTCGGAACAACCTCGGCGATCATCTACGAAGATATACCTCGGAAATCAGACGTAGTAGTTCAATACAATCAGGTTATAAAGTCCGGCGATTGTCATTTTTATGTCAACATTTAATAATAACATTGTTACACTCTTTATCATATCATTTCATTAGTACAATGTCTCACACGTTGTATGTCTGTGTAGTTCAGACTATATTACCACAGAAACCAAAATTCCTAGATCTACTTTTTCATCTTATGATATCCGAGGTTTATCTGTGTAGAAGATCGCCGATGTAGTTCCGAATGAGACGACGCCTCTAAATGAATATCACGATGTGAAAAAATTACAAAAAATCAAAATGGCGGATCTGTTATACGTTAACTCGAGATTGCGTTCGCTTGAGCATTTTTTGAAGTCCCGTCCGATTTCGAGAGAACGCAAATGGATTGTACATATAAGTATGGTTGGTGATAAAATGAAAAAAACAAAACATTTTAAATATGCAACACATTTATAAGATTCAGCATTTGACATCCAAAAGCCTCCAAAAGCCTCCAAAACCATGTTTATTGTAATTAGTTTCCATTACATAGCTTTTATGAAATTTTTGTTGTCTCAGTTATAATTATAATGATAACCAAAAATAAAGCAAAACTAAACAGCTTTTCAAAACAAACAATTATTTAATTTTGAATAAAAGCTATTTAGTGTGACCTACAAAGTAAAAATGTCTCCAAACTTTTGGTTGGTACTGTACTGTAGATGAACAAATATATCAAAACAAACAATTTATAATTCCTCACAGGGATGTGGAATATCAAGATTTTTTCATTTATGTCTATGGACAAGTGATATCTAAAAAACTACTAGTCAGGGATCAAAATGTACTTGTCCAAAATTTCAATACTCAAACAGACATATTGAGAACTACATGATATAAAATACATACTTTAAGTAATAATAATTGTTGGTAATGAGATAGTTAACTGTTGAATAGTTTTGAAACATTGAGACATGTGTTTTATCCACTATTGCAATATTAGCATACTTACAGCTAAAACTTATTACTTGTCCATGGACAAGTGGTTAGGAGATATTTACTTAGCCGCCCGGCTAGCTCAGTCGGTAGCACGCAAGTCTACTGATCGAGAGGTTGTGGGTTCAATTCCCGGGAAAGGCATACTTTCGTGGAGCGTTGTCATGAAATCATTTCTACGGCCATTCTTCCTTCTACCTATGATTCTTAATTATGTAGGGTAGTTGTCAGTCACTGACTAAGTATGTGCTTAATAGTTGGTTAACAGCTTAATCGAGAGATTTAGCCTTTCCAGGAATGGTGAGTAGGTTGACTTACCATGATTATATAACCTATACAATGTGTTGTTACAGCATTAAACCCAACAAAAACAAACAAACAAACGCAGACATACAAGTCTGACAAGTCAGGCATAGGAATTCCACATACCCCTGCTTCTAGTTTCACATGATAGCTTCAAACTTTGTATTTACATGACATAGACTGTATACCTTAGCCATGTAAAGTACCAGTATTTGTATTGAAGAATAAACATGGGGAGGACCCTAACTAAGTTTAAGAATTTGTGTTCTGACTGATAGTCATTGTCAGGGGTGTGGAATTTCAAGATTTTTCCACTTGTCAATGGACAAATGAAATCTGAAAATTAACTTGCCTGGATTAAAAAATGAACTAGTCTAGAAATTCGATACTCAAAAAGAAATTCAGAACTAGGATAAAAAATATATACTATAAGCAGGGCTGGAATTTACAAAAAATTGGACTTGCAAATTTTTGTAAGTTGATTTTATTTTAACACGCAAAAAATAAAGGAAAACTGCTCACATTTTTTTCCCAAATTGTAATGGCAAACATTATAAGTAACTATTCATATATGCAATATGAAAAAAAACTTAGGACTGTATTTAACTATAGTTAGAACAGTGGTGTTATTGTGGGATAGACAAAGATTATCGAACATGTTCGTATTGGAATCTTTAGTTAATGCTAACAGTCTCTCTGACTGTTTCAATGCTGATATGAGCCTCATTAGTTAGGACAGAAATATATTTAATGCAGCGATTTCAACTTGCAAAAATGTGTGAGTTAAAATAAAAGTTATTTGCAATTTTCATAATCAACTCCCATTTTGCAAGTATGCAAGCTTAAATTGGAGCCCTGCTATAAGTAATAATAAGGTTTGATATTAATATAGGGCACATCCCACAAGGAAATAGCTAGATAGCGCTTCATCCTCTGGAGCCTTTCTTGCACCAAAAGTACTTACTAAGTGACACCAAATCGAAAGTACCAAGGGACGAAGCGCTAGCTAGCGATCGCCTTGCGGAACATGCCCATAGTTCACTTATAATGCAGATGTTTTAACAGTTAAATATAATTAGAACATTAAAACATCTACAATATCAAGTATTGCTATGGTAGTATTATTACAGCAAAAAAATTACCTATCTGCGGATTGAAATATTAAATTGTCCACAGACAGGGTTTGACACTTACTGTTTGTACCAGGGATCCAAAAGGAACTCCAAGTCAGTTATTCAGATATTCCTCCATAAAATTAGGGATTTCTCTAATAATAGACAACAAATTTAGATACAGATTTGTGGTGAATAATTCATAGAAACTCAAATTCATGTTAGAGTTGGGCATTTTTTAGGGATCCAGAAGGAACCCCTAGCTAAGCATCACTGGGATTCCTCCCAAGTTTTTGGGATCTTCGGAATCCCTGGACACTGTTAGTGTCAAGCCCTGGTCCGCAGATATAAATGTACTAGTGAGACATGTTGGGCGTAGGAATTCCACTCCCCTGTAAATTGTTATAATTTACTTATGTAATAGATTTACCAAGCTCTTAATATAACACAATGAAAATGTTTTTCAACCAAAATGAAGAATGCATATTTCTATTAGACTAATTATTATTAACTCTTTGTTTTCAGGATGCTAACTATATGATGTCATATCAAGCGGTGTTCAATCTTTTGAAGGAATATAATCAATTCACTGGATGACTTTAATATAAGGAAGGAATTTGAATTCCATTTTTTTTAACCAGCACAGTTACAGAGAAGAAAATATGGTAAGATCTTTACATTTACTTCTAGTATTTTTCCAAGTCAATACTGTCTTTATAAAGTGATATTTGTTGACCCCTTTTTCAAAAGGGTTACTTTACTGTATTCAAAGAATTGCCCCGTACAATCAATTTCTAGTTTGGATATAAAAGATTTCTTCTGGGCAACCAAATTTCTACAAACAAGATAATAGTGCTAATTAAGTTGCTAAAATGACCTGTTTGGGCAACCACTTTTTGAACCTAATTTTGTAAATTGTTAAAATAATTATAATAATAATAATAATTACAATAATGATAATTATTATAATGAAAATAATTATAATAACAACTTTATTTAACGTGAATAACATTTGGCTAAAACCAATTTTTAATATACGGTCATTCTCAATACGAAGGTCCATTTGGCAAAATGTTACATAACTCCCTGCTAGTAATTAAGAAAATAAATTTTCGTCCATTACCTAGTAGATGTCCAATGATTTTGTAAAAAAATTACAAAAATCAGACTGTTGATAAAATCGTAACCACCATTTTAAACTCTTATTTGAAATTTCCGTTACTGTCGCCAGTCCACCCCTGTGTTGTTTGCAAAAAAATTGCAGAGAACACAGCCACTGAAAGAGTTAAATTTGCATGCATATGCATTGGTAAACAATTGAAATTTGTACTGTAAAACAGTATGTCAGACATTTTTTAAATATTTAATGAAGAGTGCATGTCGCCAGACTTTATACTTTTCATAAAATTTCCAATACCGTATCTGCCACAGCTGGATTGGAAAGCAAAATATCAACACAGAGTTATAAAGAACGCCTAAAAGTTATCTTAGTTTCATTGATTATTAAATAAATTAACAAAAACCTTTGGTATGAATGATATATGAAAGCATGTGACTGACAAATGTGAAAGGGGTCAATAAAAAGTATATGAGCAAAATTTCCGTTACCAGTGCTGCTGAAAATACCAGCTATATTGAAACGGTATAATGACGATAAATACATCAATTGATTATAACTGTTTTAGATGGTCAAATAATTCTTCGTTTGTAACTTTGTAGAGCTCAAACCACGTAATTTCAATACGAATTTAAAATTTTTGTGATTTAAATTTCCGTTACCATGTTTGGTATAACAGTTATATACGTTTCGTGGGGACATTGCGCCAGTCAGTGCATCATATATTTATGTCACTTATGACTTCAGGAACGCCTCGTGGTAAAATAACACATTTTTGAGTTCGTTAGATAAATTAAGAAATAGTTTAATTTTGAAGATTTTTACAAGTTGACAGTTCTTTTAATGATTGCCAGTTCTTTTATTAATTGCGATATAAGTTATATGTTGAGCTGAAATTAACTCGTTGTGTATTATGAACTAGGAGCACAAGTATGGCTTTAAATTCAAATATTGATTTACTTCAAGAAATTATTAAAGTATGACAGAGATTATAAGTGTACCAAATTTCAGTTACTATGCGGTAACAGATATTTTATGTTTTTTTGTCTGTAATAAAACAGCATTGTAAGTTTAAAATGATTTCAAGTCAATACTATTTCTACTAAAGGTTGATAAAATACACATATTAGTCTCGAACAAGTAGACCAAGTACCATAAGACAATAGTGTTTAGCAGATTTTTATATTATAGCTCACCAGAGCCAGAGCACGATCTGTTCAATGTGATCTGTTCTGATTGATGTTTGTCTGCCGGCCATTGTCCGTCATAAGTCACTTAAAATTGTATTGACAAAAATTTAAAGCCATCAGTCATCAACTTTTGCATGATGCATTTAATAAAGGTCAGCCACCCTTTTTTCAAATTAGCCCCTGCCATGGGTTCAATATTGACACCGCCTCAGGGGTCAACATATTTGAATATTGGCCCGCTAAAAGGGACTCAAGACTAAACATGGAATTATATAACGAAATATTGAAAATTCGTAAATTGTATGGCCTAGAGCTTTATTGTTTGCATTGCCAACTCAAGGTCACACTTTTATACAGATGTATCAATATATTTTGTGTCAGATGCCCTTACAACCTATTTCTCATGTTAGTGGCCATGACTCCTCGGGACCCTCTCTATACCCTCTTTATATTATATATACATGTATATCATTTTGTTAAATATTATTGCAGAGATCAAATAATGTCAGGTGGCAGATATCTCTGTGAACAAAATTTCTGTTACTATGTTGTTTTTGTGGATAAGCATTGTTTTACTGAGTTAAGATCTCACTCAATCTTAATCAGTTTCTTAGTTTTATGTTTCAACTGAACCAAGTCATCTGTTTGAACAAAAGCATTCAAGTTTTAAAATTAATAATTTGTTAGTTATACTAGTCGTATTTTTTTATCATGTATTTAGAACATATAATATGAAAAAAATATGTTGTATTCGCGTTTACAAGCTATTTGACTTAGAAATAAATTGCAGCTATAAAGTAACACATTTGTTGGTTCAGTTAAAGATTTGGTGGGTTTGACTATGTTTTAACCTTATATAATCAATATAAAATTTCCGTTACCATTGCACCTGTTCTTTATACACATACATGCCTTTTAAGTATGGGGCTTATCACAGTTAATTTGTACATTTTTGTATTGGCAATGATCAAAGTGAAGTATAAGAAACAGCAGGCTATCATTGTGACGTCCACAAATAATAGAAAACAATTGGATTGTCACCAATGATTACAGTCTTGATTTTACCCTTAGCATTGAAGTGTGCGTAAAGTTCAGTGGGATGTAATGACTTAATTAGGAAGTCATTGTAGTCGATTTTTTTATTTTTAGACAAAGACTTGTATAATTGTTGAAAGCCAAACCATTTTATTTTGTTACGAAGAAGATATTTGTGTGTACGCCTTTACTGTCTGCAATGAGGGTACAAAATCGGTTGTTAAAAGCGAATAGTAAAATGTTTACACCTTACCCTCTTTATATGGCCATAGCACTGGCAATAAGATATTTATGCATCCAGAAAATTAGATTTACATCCCTGATACATGCATGATAAAGAAAAAATCATTTAAAACTGTTTATTTTGAAGTTGATTTTTCACTTATTCACATTCCCAAATGGACCTTCGTATTGAGAATTGCCGTATAGTCCACACAGAAAATATACTATGTACATACAGTATCACCATTGGCAACCACACTACTGTCTTCCGTTACTCTCCATATGTACTGTGGGTAATTTGACTGGCCAAATCTTATTTTTATGAATGCATGAAGCAAGGGAGATCACAAACTCCCCACAGCAGTTATTTCCCTTTAGATTTAGTAATTAAGTGCCTCCACTAGTAAACTCGTCTCTCAGAGAGCCGAAATCTTTCTTCACTTTTTCTTTTACATTTAATATTTTCAATAAATTTAGTCTTCTTTCAGTTAACTATGATGTTCAAAGTACATAAAGGAAAAACATTAATTGTTTGAATAAATAATTAGTGAAAAAAAACATGATTAATTTTGACCTTACACTGGTTACCTAAAGTATGTAAAACTGCATGAATAGCAAAATGGTACGCAAAGTAAATATCAAATAGATTATTATATTTATTTTAGTCATTCAGTATATACATGCTATATAATTTAGTATTATATACTACATTTTTACTTTAAATACTTAATATTCATCACAAAAAAGCATCATATTAAATAGCGTAAAGTGAACAACGCAGCTCATCCCCGACCAAGAACCCTATATTACACGACCTTGCGCACTTTCTGATGTAATTTGTTTATGAATTAAGCAATTTTGATGCAAAAATAAATATATTTCTATTAATTGATCTTATTTGCTTGGCAATACTTGTAAATTTACCTCATTTTTGATCATTTAATATTATTATTTTCTACATTACGCATAACATACTTTAGGCAAACTGTTATGGCCGACCGACGTTGTGTTGTATGATGGGTTTTTAATAAAGATACTTCATTAACTACAAAAACACTAGTCTAAATTAATCACATTCAGTCAAGGTGGAATTATTCAATTTTGACTGTTGATGTAATGTTAGACTATAGTCTGTGTGTCACTTAATTTGCTATATTAAGTACCACTGGACTGCAACGATTTTATTTGTTACATTGAAAATCAATTGAGAGGACTCCGATTCAATTTTGATTTGGTACCCACAATTTTTGATTCAATACCGGCGTTTAAAGCCCCTTTACTAAATAGAACGCTGATAATTGTCAAGTATCATGCTTTTGCTTAAAACTCATGCAAACATTCAATGAATATATAAAACGCATCTAAGATACAAAAAAACACAAGTATTTGCTCCAGAATTTATACTAATATTATTTTAAAATTAGCGATAAAACCCAACGTAATTACTGTACAGAAAATCACGGAACTCAACAAATTAGATCGGAACATCCCGTCGTGGCTAAAAATAACCACAACTTTAGATCTTAAGTCGACCAATTTTCTGCTTTGACAAATACACGTTTTGTATAGGGAATTTCATGCGAAAGCCAATTAAAACTCACGAAAACGACATTCACGTGACAGATTTTCATGGCAGTATCTACGCCATGTGTGGTGAAAGATAACCGTGTATGTCAATTCAGTCGACAAACAACGGAAATCTTCCTGTTTGGCGTAAAGAGTTCTTAAGATATGCCTCCGTCATTAACGTATATCTCTCTGCTCGTATCATCGCAGCCGTGGTGTTGAAATAATGAAGAGCTCAGTAAGGATTCGGGTTTTGGCTTATGTAACGCCCTCAGATTTATCAATGTTTCAAAACGAGTTTAGGCCACAACTTGTTGTTGGCTAAGGTAATCTCAAGGACACATTACATATACTTGCTTTTATGCTCTGTGAGTGACTCTATATTTGGGCAACGTTATGATTGTGTCTATCAGCATAGTAACGACATACCTTACGTTGCGCATGTCACCAAGGACTTCTTACTGGGTGACAACATTAATGTTTGCTTATATTATTCTTAATCACGAAAATTATTTACCTAGTTGAAATGAGGTGTTTCTTTTTAGCATCAGTTTAAATGTTTGCGTACTCAAAATTTGCACGCACTGATTTCTTGAGTAAATCACTGGAAAAACGTTATGACATATCCAACACTTTACAATTTTGTGTAAGTTTTATCAAACACCTTTCAAGCAACGTGATTGGCTGAGAAGATATCTCAGTAATCTAATTTGCATGTTATGAAAGTACCCTACTTTTATAAGAAATTGATATTTTGAATAACTTGACCCCTAAAAGGGAACCCGCTAGAGAGAGTTAATATAATCCAAAGGCAGTTATATTCTATTGTCTTTTTGATGGTTTTACAAGATATTTACAAGATTATTTAAAGATTTTGTCTTCGTTTAGTGGCTTTAAACTAGTATATAAAAGTTATAAGGATTTAAGACTTTGAGTTACAACTTTTAATCATTTCTTGTAACACTTAATGCAGACATATTGAAAAAACTTTCTAGAATTTGATTATATCACTTCTAGGTAGTTTTTTTTTGTAAAGTTAATCTTGATTTAAAAAGCTTTGATTAAAAACATTGTTTTTAGTATTGTTTCCATTTCAATATTATTTCATTTTGAAATGCAATGAATTATATATTAAAAAGACAACTTGACAAGTTGTTTCTTTCATACTGTCATTTGAAATTATAAGGGCTGCAATGATTTACTTGAATGTCGATTTGATGCGATATGATTTTTATACCCCCGCTTCGAAGAAGAGGGGGGTATACTGTTTTACCCTTGTCCGTGCATGCGTGTGCGGTGCGTGCGTTCGTGCACGCGTCCGTCCATTACAAAATTTCCGTCGCAGTTTTCTCAGCAACTATAACATGCAGCAGCCTAATACTTTGCATATTGCTTCATCCCATAGTCCCATGTGGTGTAAAGCGATTTCATGCTCCTTGCTCATCTACTTCCTGTTTGTCACGTATTTTAAGATTTCGTTGAAAGAAAGTTGCATTATGATGTCATATTTCTCACTGCGGGGGTATCACTAGTGAGCATTAGCTCACAGATTTACTTGTTTCTTTTGATTCGATTTTTTTTATTCAATTAATTTAATAGTAAATTTTATTCAAAATATACAGTAATATATTTATTTCAGCTTAAAGCTAACTTATTTTGATAAAATAGAATTGTCACTTAAATTTTTATCATTTATTTCAGAACAGGATAAATAAAGCAAAATTAATGAATTTTTGTATTGATTAATTTATCACTAGTTCATCATTGTACCTAAAAGTCTTAAATCTTTATAACTTTGATAGACAAATGTAAATGACAGTATTGAATGGAAAATCACAGGTTTTAAATTGAAATGCTTTGGGGGCTCTTGGGATCGATTTTTCGATGTATTGAATCAAATTGTTGCAGCCCTAGAAATAATATGCCCTTGACAAAAATTGTACCAGTTCGATTCTTTAATTTATTTTGCCTTTCATAAATTATGTAATCTTGATATAAATTATGGACCTAAACATATCAGAATATTATATCTACTTAAAAATCCTTTATTTTTACTCTTTTTTCTCTTGTATGTATTGGTGCACTGAAAAAGTATTGTTATAGCAACAAACACCAATGTGTTCTGCCAAAATTGTTCTGTTCTTTTCTGTCGTCTAAAGTTCCTATATTTTGAAAAGATAATTTCTATATAAACTGTTGTATTTCTGGTTGACAGCCTGTTCTATGTATACATTGTTGTTAGAATGATAGATTACTGATAATATACCTTATTTATATTTTCAGTATGAAACAAGAGTCAATCTGAGTATCAAAAGAACTTGAAAACATCAATGTATCAATGTTACATGTACCTTAGCTTAATAGCATCCTCATTGCCATCAAAATCAACATGAAAAACTCTTCTCGGAAGCATCAATGTATAAATGTAACCAAAGTATTGCAAGAGCCTCAAAACATCAATGTATCAATGTAAGTAAATTATCATTCTATTTATTTTTTCTGAACAAGGTTGAAATTGTCCTCAATGCATATTCTTTTGCAATTGTATACCTTGCTTGGCTAGCTTAGTTGAGGACAAGTTTAACTATTGTTTACTTATACTTAGTTTGTCTATGAGGGACTTACGTCAGTTATTTCCCCTTGTATACTCTTCAAATAGTTAGGTCCAATTAGTTGGATTACTTGGATTTTACCCTTACTTTTCATTGTCAATTTGCCAAAATTAATCTTAAATAACTTTTTTGTAAATCATTTAATTTGTTTGAAATTCAAGCGCAGTATTTTTAGGGTAAAGAACTATCTAAATTTCATCACTTCTGTAAATATCTTCATTTACAAGAAAGATTTTACATGTAATTTTTTGTTATCCTTACATAGAAAGTCAATGATAAAGTCCGAGGATTCCAACTGTAAGGGCCTACTTACCAATTGGATTGCTTCAGATTTTATCAGGGAAAGATAACTGACTAAAGTCCCTAATTGTATTTGTAAGACTACCATCAAGGTAAAAAGCTGCATTCATCTATTTACCAAAAACACGATTGGGCATCAACACTGTTTGGTTGGTAATCACCTTTTTCACATTTTTGTAATAGCTTAAATAACAATTAATACCTGTGGCATATATGTTCATTGACACTGTGCAAGTGGAGTCAGGACAACTTAACCCATGGACAACTCAACTTGGTACAGCTCAACCTATTGGGACAACTCTACCCACAGGACTTGTAGAGACAACTTGACCTTAGGACAGCTCAACCTCTAGGTTGGGACATATCAACTTGTAGACTACTCAACCAGTATCTTATATAATTGATTATTCTACTTTAAAAGTATTTTTATCAAATAAAATTTGATTTCAAGAGTAAGTTTATCATGTATGGAGGATATTTTTAAATAAATTACTAAATGTTAAAATTGTCAGAAATTGAGATTTTTTTTATCTCTCTCTTATTCTCTATATTGTAGACTGTCTAACTAATTAAAGCCCCATTACGAAATAGAATGCTGATAATTGTCAAGTATCACGCTTTCGCTTAAAACTCATGCAAACATTAAATGAAAATATAAAACGCATCCAAGGCACAAAAAAACTCAAGTATTTTCTCCAGAATTTATACTATTTAATACTATTTTAATATTAGCCATAAAACCAAAAAAAATGACTCTACGGAAAATCACGGAACTCAACAAAACGAGATCGGAACATCCTGTCGTGGCTAAAAATAACCACAACTTCAAATCTGAAGAAAACAAATGTTCTGCTTTGATAAATACACTTTTGTGTAGTGAATTTCGTGCGAAAGCCAATTAAACCCACGAAATCATGTAAATAGTCCTATACATGAACATAAACTGACAGGAAAAAGAAACGAACCAATTCAGTCTTACGGTGTACAGAAACGTTTGCTGATAGGCCACGTTTTGGTAGAATGAGTGTAATGTCTGTAAGACAACTAGATACTATTATATTTACGCCATCCTCATTCGCATAACAGATTTTCATGGCAGTATCTATGTCATGTGTAGTGAATGGGTAACGATGTATGCCAAATAAGTCGATAAACAATGGGAAATCTTTTTGTTTGGTGTAAACGGTTCTAAAGGTATGCCACCGCCACCAACGTCTATCTCTCAGCTGGTATCATCGCGGTCATGGTGTTGGGAGAATGTAGAGTTCAGTAAGGATTATGTAACATCCTCAGATTTGTCAATGTTTCAAAACGAGTTTAAGTCACAACTCGTAGTTTTCCAAGGTAATTACGTGAACAGCTAAATAAACCAAAATAATAATTATAAGAATGACTTACCTAAAAATCCAAAATAACATAATTTAACTTTAAAATCTTTATTTTACTGTCAGTGGTCAAGTGGTGACCATACTGACAGTGTCTTAGTCTTATGATGTGTTTTTGGAAAACAAACGAAGGAAATTATTACATCATTTACACATTATTAAAAACTTGATAAAATTTAATTTCCTATACAGTGGATCTTGTGTTAAACGACCATCCAAGGGAGAGACAAAAAGTGGTCGTTTAAGACAATGGTCTCTTCAGACAAATTTTGATTACGACATTGAAACCGTCCTGACATTCTGAAATTCGTCATTTTCGTAGAACATTAATCTGTCAACGGGACGATTTTGACTGATGGATTTTCATTCAAATGTCGTCAAATACATACAAATGATGGGAATATAGATTTTCTTTCTTCTTTACATCCTAAATTCAGGTTCAAATTGCAAATTTTATATATTTAATTAAGTAAAACTGCGAAACAGTCGTTTTTGTTTACGTACATGTTAAAATCCGGGCATTTTCCGGAATTTTCGCCATTATAACAATCAATATATTTAGGTCATCAGAGTAAGGGCTGTTAAATTTGAAACAGTGAAATTTAAACAATTTATGATAATTAGTAGTGATAATCGTCAACACATAAGCTACTTCTTTGTTCTAACAAGCGCTGCAATATTCATGCGTAAAAATGTTGGCCTTGTTAAAATTGAAAGTAGAACGTGACGCTATTTTCGGAAAACGTGTTTATAATGTCCTCAATATTGACCTTTCTTTGTTTAAATGAACAAGTTGTTTCTGTGTTCGTATTTTTAAATAAATATTATTTTACCCGTTCTATGCACGTATAAAAAGTCAAATTAGCAGTCTCTAGAAATGTTTTGGGAAATGATTACTCTCTGCGGTGATAGAACGGTCAGAACGGATGTTTTAATTGACCCCGATACGGGACTTATTGTTCGGTGTGTATTATGTAATTACATTATAATTGGATAGTATTAGTGTCACTTTGTTGATTGTTCCCACTACCCCCTTATCTTACAGTATTTATGACTGTAAATTATTGATTTTTAGAGCCTGACATACGAGTTTAGGTGATAGACATTGAGGCGACGTATATTTTTGATTACCGATTTTTAACGATTTTTGCCAAATTAGATTTATTTGACCCGGTCGTTTAACACAAATAAGTCAGTCAGTTTCGACCAAAATGAGCGGTCGCTGGTCGCGTTAGACAAAAGTCGCTTAAGACAAAGATTTAAGTAGTAAAACTAGTTGGTGGGAACTCAGAGTGGCCGCTTAGTGCAAATGGTCGTTTAGGAGACGTGGTCGCTTATGCAAGATTCACTGTATTTCCTTATATTTCCTTATATCTTAAATAAAAATGCCATAAGGTGAAATATTAAGTATAAAGTTGTCGAAGTGTTAAAACTTAAATAATTAACTTTACTTTTGTACATAAAAGAACTTGATAAAGTCTTAATTATCCTGCATCAAAGATGAAGGAAATTGCTTTAATGGGTGTCCTTTAAGTAAGGATAGTAAAATTGTCAAAAGTAAGACTTAATGAAAAAAAACTTAAAATAAAAAATACAAGCTATTAGCCTATAAGAGTAGTATCTTATTTTATACAATTAATTAACAATATTACTTTCAATAATATTTTTCTACAATTTTCTATTGATTAAACTAAAACATTTGAAAACAAATATATTTATTTATTTATTGAGGTTAACGCTGTAAAAACACAATTTAGGTCATTTCACGGCGTCCAGCGCACCTAACCTAGCTTTCCTGAACCATTGTCTATAACCAGTACTCACCTACCCTTCCACAAGGCCGGAAACTTCTCCATATTATCTAATCAATGGAGGAAAATCGACATTATTGTTAAATTTTCATGGAAAGGTATAACCTCCCTGGGTGGGATTCGAACCCCCAACCCCTTCGGGCACGAGATTGTAAATCCCAGCACGCTACCAACTGCACTATTGACCCGGGTTAAAAAAAAAACAAAACAAAAAAACATGTATAATACATACAAATAGAACAACTAAACATTTTTAAACATGATAATATACAAAAATTATTATCAGACTTTCCTGCAAAATTAAGCAGCATAATAAATGCTACTTTTAATTTAACTAGTAATGGTTTGTCAAATCTCAATCTACAATCAGTACAATACATACCTTTATTTATCAAGTAGTTTAACAATAAAATTAATAACCAATGATTGTTATAACACTAACTCAAAATAATATTAATGATACATATTTAATATGCAATTCATACAACACAATTGAAGCTATGTTTTTCACAATCATCCTTTTATTGCTATTATGATTCAGGGCTCAAATTTAACAAAATCTTGGACTTGCAAATTTTTGTGAGTAAATTTTACTTCAACTCGCAAAATGAAAAAAGCTTGCATTTGTTTCTCTAAATTTTAATAGCGTAACTATTCATATATGCAATATAAAAGCAACTGAGAACTGTATTTTCACTATAGATAATCATATAGGAGATTTTCGTCCAGTTGATGACGTTGCTGAATGAATTATTGTCATTTTATGTGTCGTAAGGTTTGGTATTTAGCATTTTCACCTATTCTTCCCCTTCCCACCACTGGCTCACTGTTGGTTTGGGGACAAACTGTTTGACAATACTTGTACATGTACCTCCAATTTTGCAAGTTAAAATAAAATTTACTCTCAAGTTTCAAAATCCACTCACATTTTATGCAAGCTTAAATTCAAGCCCAGTTCTGATTTCTGTAAAAAATGCTAAATATCAAACATGTATATGTATTTTATTAAGAAATATTCTCTTTACATGATGAATTTATGTTTAAACTCAAATAACTAATCATATATAATACTGGTTGAGTTGTTCACTGGTTAGTTGTCTCTAACTGCAGGTTGAGTTGTCCTAACTTCTGGTCCAGTTGTACATGGATTTTGCTGTCCACAGGTTGAGTTGTACTGGACCCATGCAATAAAGAAAAAAACCTTATGACAAGTTTCAAATGTTTATTATGGGTTGTCAATTATGATATACTCAATAGACAAGGCTGAATGTAAAATGTTGAAAATAATGTCAAAATCAACATTTGTATTGCTTCTGCATCCAGGATTAAAGTTTTAGTTTTATGTTAGTGGAATCAATTTTCATGTTAAAGAATATTTTTTTTAGGCAGTGGCTAGAGTTACGGTACCGTAACTCTAGACCCAGGTCAGGGTTGTCTAGAGTTACGGAAGTCAAATAACATGCGTATGTTTCAACTTTTTAACATCGAAAAACATGTTTATATTCAATATCACTCGAAATAAACAAATATTTACCGACGTTACCTATTCAATTGTTATTACAACCGCCATTTTGGATATGACTAATAAACTTACCGGATGTTTAATATACGGCGATATGTCGTTGTCGTCTTCAAAGTGTCACATAATACGTTTACTTGAGCGAGAAGTTATAGAGTGTGATTATAATTTGGACTGAATGTGTATAATTGTGTACGGAATTTAAAAGAAATATTTTTAGGAAATAGTCGATTCTTAGAGTAATTTTAATTGTGAATAATTTGCAAGTGTCTAGTAAGAAAGTTGGCAATTTTCGAACGTTAAATTGACTTAAATTTCGTGAACAAAAATGGGAATTAAAAATAGCTTGATAAAAAGAGCTTAGTACTTGGGGAAAATGTTAAATGAATAGTTAGAAAGTCGATGTTTTTGTAAAAAAATCCAGCTTGTCATTCCTCACCAAATCTTTAAAATTTTAACGAAAATATAAACGATCTCGTTAAAAAATACCCATTCATATTCATAACCAAAAGTCAGCAATTTTACTAAAAACTCGGCAGTTATCCAGTAAAAAAATCGCGTTTTTTATTTTTTCAATTAAATTTGCTAATTCCACCAAATAAGCTCAGTATACTTATCGTACAATATAACTGTAAGTAAAACGCCGTGATTCTTGAGTATGCAAATCTTTGGGAAAATTGCCGAGATTTTTAAATTCAATGAATTGGTCAATGTTTTAGGTAAAGATCGCCGCTATTAAACGTGACAATGTAAAAATATATAATTCACAACATTTTTTTTATCAAATTGAAGACATTTTGCTTTTGATTCTGTTAAAAAAAACGGTCGATTTTGCATTCCAAAATTGCCGTTTTTTCTTACAGGACAATTAAAATTTTTTAATGAAAAATACTAAAGAATCGTCAATTTAATAATAATATATTAATTCTGTCCAAATTAGACATATTCGGTCCAAATTATAATCCAGCTCTATATAACTAATCACTCTTGAAAAGTAAACTATGTATGTGACACTTTGAAGACGACAACGTCATATCGCCGTATGTTAAACATCCGGTAAGTTTATTAGTCATATCCAAAATGGCGGATTTAATAACAATTGGATTTCACGTCGGTAAATATTTGTTTATTTCGAGTAATAATGAATATAAACAAGTTTTTCGATGTTAAAAAGTTGAAACATACGCATGTTATTTGACTTCCGTAACTCTAGACAACCCCAACAGGGTTGTCTACAGTTACGGAACTTCCGTAACTCTAGAACCTGGGTCTAGAGTTACGGTACCATAACTCTAGCCACTGCCTTTTTTTAAGCAACTGCATTAAAATGATAAAACAACTACTGAACTGGGAATATGACTAGATGCGAATAAAATTCTGAGATTCAGTATGGGATTATGACTTTATAATGTTTTATGTAAAACATAATATTAAATTGTTCAAAATCTTTGATTGTAATTCACATATTTTTATTGTCATATTTCCATATTGATAATCATATTTGCTATATACCAACACTGTGCAAATATGATCTATTTGTAGAAACTGAGCAAAATATGAAATTTTTCTTTCATTGTTTAAAAATAATTATTATTTTATTAAGTATAGACTTATGATATCCAATACTATTTTCTAGTTTCAGACATAAAATAAATAATGATATTTGTGCGTATGCTGTCTCATGAGTAATGTTACGACCCAAAATCTTGTACTTTTTCCTTTTAAAAAAGTCAGCATTGCCTTCCCTTGGAACCCTGCAGATTTATAATCTGAAAAGTTTTATGTAATTTTTTCAATTACTGCAGTGAAGTAAACTAACAAGTTTTCTCAAAAAATGATTTCATCTTCAAAAAAGTCAACATCACCTTTTTTGGCTCCCTAAAAATTTATAATTTGAAAAGTTTTATGTAATTTTTTTCAGGTACTACTGTGAAGTAAACAAACAAGTTTTCACCATATTGCTTATACAATATGTTTGATGCTGAATTGTCTTCAAGAGTATGGTTGCCATAGAATAATACTTTGTTGATGTACTACTGACTTATGTGTAAAATCTCCTTTAGGTATAAACCATTATTTTGTGTACTATTATTCCTCTGAAAAACGCAGGGTGAGCCATAGGGCTGCTTTGATTCATTTGAAAGTCAATTAGACGTAATTTTTTTCCGATTCAATTTTTATCAATCAATTCATTGATTTATTCCAAATGTACAGTAATACATTCATTTGAGCTCTAAACTAACTATATTTTGATAAATTAAAATTGCTACCTAAATTTTTAACATTTATCACAGAACAAAATCAATTGGGCAAATGAGTTTTCATACTAATTTATTTATTATTAGTGTATACATTGTAGTTGTAGCTAAGAGTTTAAATTCTTATAACTTTTATTGATAAGTTTAACGGCTGGTATAGAATAAAAAATTAGGGGTTTCAAATCGAAATTGAATCGACACCCTCCCAATTGACTTTCAAATTGTATTGAATCAAATAGTTGCAGCCCTAGTGAGCCATTGTGACTGTCTTTGACACAGGTCACTAGCTATATTAACTCATGTATAGTATTGTTCGTTTTTTCTCAACTGTCAAAACATGAATAATTTCAAGGTGAATGCGTTTGTTAAAATTATTGTTGTATTTAGTACATTCATGAGTTTCCAAAAGTGTGTATTATGATCGAGTAAAGATACTAATGCCGTATGATAAGTTTCAGTCAAGATATTTTTAATAACAATTAGGCTGCCAGCACAAAAACAATGCATTCAGTCCCCGTGTAATTATTCACGCTTTGACAGTTGAGAAAAAACGGACAATATAAAGAACATATAATACACTGTCCCCCAAAAGTTCCTTCACACTTTGTACTAAATGGAGTTTCAAAAATTTGTTAAAGCAGTTTATTGTTTAATGTTTTTTAGTTTTCTTTTGGAAATTGGTACTTTTTTCTTTCAAATTTGTAGTAACAAAAATATCTCCAACCTGATTACGTTTCATTGAGATACCTGGTACATTGATCATAGTTTTGGAGGCTGATAGTTAACTGTTGCTGCAACTCAAAGATAAAATGCACCAATAAAATTTTGTTTTCATGGCATTAATTATGATTAAAATAAACAATAACATAATTTTGTTTTCAAACTTGAATTTGGAATATGTAACAATCTTATTAGTTGCAATGTGAAGGAACTTTTGAAGGGCAGTGTATGCGTCATAACTTAATCAGGGTTGCACTACCTCAATGGAAATCAACCGCTATATTTTTTATTCTACATATTTTTTATTCCTTATTACATTTAGCTCTTCACCATTTATCTACATAACTATTGTAAGATTTGCCACCAATACCAAATAAAGCCGTGGCTGTGGCGTAGTGGTTAGCATGTCTGACTTCGAATCCGGAGATCCTGGGTTCAAAACCCGGTCACGGCAGGTCATACCCTATACATGAGTTGTCGGCTTCGTGTTGGGTAAGTTAGTACTGGTGATAGAAAAAGTGTCCAGGAAACCTATAGTAGGAAGAGCTGGCCGTCGTGTATATGACCTATTTATGTGTTGAATGCGACGTTAAAAAAAAAAAAAAATAGAATCACAAATAATAAAAATATATGATCAAGTTACATCAAAGACCATCATCTCTGGCAACATCGTAACTCAATTGAGGCCTAAATTAAAATTAAGTTTGTTTGCCCTTTACAGACCAACTCGAAAAAATGCCGCCGACACAAAAAATTATTCGAAAAATATATGTGGTGTTTTTTTCATTGGTCATGACCATTCATCATATCACTTTGCTGCAGTTTCCTTACGCTAATAATTCTGCTAAAAATGTTCCTACCTACCGACCCAAACCAAAAATTTAGGGTCAGTAAAGGGCAAACAAAGTATTTTTAGTTAAGGCCTCTACTATTACAGGGTATAATAGTCACATTATCTTTAGAGTGTAAATAAACCTGTTTTTTCTCATATTCTTGCAGCAGCCAAAACTTTGGAAAGATTCAAATAATGCATAAAATAACTATTACATTTCTTTGTTAGAAAATGTCCTCATTAATTAGAGTTGTAAATGTTTACTTAGAAGTTAGAATTCTCTGCACAAATAATTTTTGCTTATTACTTAGTTTACTGCTCAATTTAAATTTTATGTGCAAAATCAGTAGCTAAAAAAATTCAGGATCAAACCGAATTTTCAGGAAAAGAAAAGTAGTTATTTTATGTGCTATTTGATGTTACTCGATTATTTTTCTGAAACAAAAATTTGCAAAAACATCTTTGTTTATCTCATGCGTTGTTGCTGTAGATGACATGACTATAATATAAGCTGTATTAGTTCATGTACAGCTGTTAGCTGTGATTTCAAAGTTACAGATGATATGAGGATAGTCTGGATTACCTGCCCCTTTCTACTATAAAAGATGGGTCAGACAAAGCACAATAATGGCATTGCCCTTCAGGGTATCTTTAGATTACAAAATTTTCTTTTATTTTCTTTTATTTTGCATGATAATGGTCAATCTGGTAGGAGGTCAATACTATATAGGTCATCCAAAGTTGATGTTTCTTTGTGCACTTTAATTTAAGGAATGATTATCCAAAAACCATATCTGCTAAGTAGACATGGTTTGAAAGTTGACTATTTCTCTGTAGAGTTTTGGATACTTTATGTAGCCTAAACATAATGGAACGTGTAAAAATAAGGTATCCACTGAAATTATTGAGTTTCTTTGGTTAAAGCCTTTATAGTGAGAAATTTTCATTTAAAAACATTATTATCCAATACCGTTATTCTGCTTTGCCTGGCATACTTTTACCTGGCATTGAAGTATAACTGGGAACCAGACAAATATGATGACTTTTATTGAACAAATGTCTTATATACAAGAATATCAATGTATTTTAGGTACTACAATAAAGCACGCAGCAAGTTTTCATCAAACTTACCGGTATTATACAAACATACCTTGTTGCTATGAAGTCTTGTATAGTATGGTTACAATGGAACATAACTTTGTTTATTGTGTTACTGGTTTATGTTGTGGACAATTTAAATGTTGAAATCTCTACATAAGTACATTCAGGTATGAACCATTATTTTGTGTTTTGATACTGCAGGCTTTTTCATAAAGATTCTTCAGTAAAATTTTTATCATAACTGGAAACCTAGGATTTTAATGGGTTTTGTGGAAATACTTAAGTAAACCCTTAAGGTGGGTCAGTACCTTACTCGGAGAAAAAAAATTATGTTCACCGATTATGATAAAAGTTGCAGATACCTTCATGCTTCTTCTTTGTTTTTCTGGTAACCTTAGTGACATTATCGTTTTTTTTCACTACGTCATGGACTTCACAATGGTTTGCTTTAAACAGGCATGCAAGTACATTAAATCCACATATTTAAAGTATTGAATGTCCAAGGCCAATGATAGTTCAATCTGCGTAAACACATATCCAGTAGACCACGGTCGTACTGGATCTGTACTTTTTCCCTTTGAGGTCACGTCGAGATGAACTTTGTGTCGACCAATCAATGCGTAGCTTTCATCTAGACGAAAACACTATTAATCACATTTTGATTTCGTAATTTCTATTTTTAGACCAAGTTTTGCTTGCTAATTTAACCGCGGTAATATTCACAGGCTGCGATTGGGCGGCTCATTTCAAATTTCGTGACGTAGACGATGTAAACAAGTTACGTATCATAACAATTTCGTCATGAATATTATGATGAGAAAAGGTCACCTGAACGTGACCTTCGTTTGGAAAAGGCCAGATCTACATTAGCGAGTATGCGAGCGGTAAAATTGTAGATCAGGTTTTAATCAGATTGATGATAGTTATACCAAAATGTTTCTGAAATGTTGTTGCATACAATTATTTTGTTCAGATTATCTAAATATCACGTCAGTCATAAAGATTGTACATTTAATCATTGAATTCCGGGTTTTCCTATCTAAAAGGTTTTACCAATTGCCGAGTTATAACGTTTATTTTCATATTAACGCAGAATGGTGGTCAAATTCTAATCACGATTTTAGAAAAGTTCACTGTTTTTGTGTCATCTTGATGAAAAAAAAGAGGAAATTTAAGTGAATGTTCTCAGTTTTTCACAATATCCCGTTCAAAGTAAAATTACCTTCATAACAATAATGTTAATATTACGTCAATGTCGCTAAGGTTACCAGAAAAACAAACAAGAAGCATGAGTATATCTGCCTGCCAACTTTAATCATCATCAGTGAACTTTTTTTGGTTTTTTTCTCCCATTAAGAAGAAAACTTTAACATTTATGATGACCATTCCTAAGTGTAAAAAACTTTTAAGAAGCAACACAACCACATGGCTGCATGCTGCATTTGTTACTATGTTTGATAAAAGAATAAAAATAAGACTGGTTGTTAATGACTCAATTTTTGTATGTGAAATCTCAAGTGTTTTCCAAATCAAAACTCAAGATTTTTTTCAACAATATTGTTTAATCTTAATAGTTATTTTGTTAAACTCTGCCCCTTGAAGGGTATATGTCTATAACTCTAAAATTAAATCACTTAAACCCAAAACTATGATTATTTATTTTACATGCATTCAAATGACCACAGCACAGACAAAATTTTGAAAGAATAAATGTTTGAGAATTGATACTAACAGTTTATCTTCATATCCTAATGATTGCTCAACTACGGAGCCCCTAAAGTGACATTTTGAAATACTTTTTTTATTTTCACAACTATTTCGTTTAAAGATATATAAGTGACGAAATTAAAGAAAATTAATTTTGCAAAAAAAACATTATTGACATATTGTATTTATATTTAAATAGTTTTTGACATGTTAAAAAAAATTAAAAAGTATCCGCCTCTTGATTTAATTCAATTATGAAATTTCATAAATATTTTAAGACATGCCATGTCCTAAAAGATTTAAAATCCGCGCCGAAAATTACCGATCGTTTCCGTAAGTCACGTGACTCGCATATTTAAAGACACAACTTATAAATCCTGGACATCAAAGGAAAATTGTAGTATAGTGGTTATATCATAATAGTCGTGAAAATTTCAAGTATTACATGTTTCATGACTTTCTCGTGTTTGCTGGCAGGTGAAATAAATTGAGGCCCGTTCATAGGTAAATTTTGAATTTGGTTGTTTGGTAAATATAAATTATACATGTTTATGCAAACTATACATTTTTTATGAAATAATCATTGCTCTTGTATAAACTCATTTTATCCTACTATAAAACAAAATACAGCCTAGTAAAATGGCTAGAAGAAGGATAGTTATGTTTGTCACAAATGATCAACATGAAGTACTAAGGTCTTTCATTCGTGACAGAAATTGGGATGTTGTTACTGAAGTTGTAAAACTTCCTCCACCACCTAGAACACAGCATTTTCAGGGGTTTATTGATTGTCCTGAATGATTCTGTTCACTATGTATAACAAATGAGCACTTAGGACTGGTGGCCTAAAGGGAATAAAGATAGACATATCTTGTATTCAAGATAAAGAAAATGCCTCTAAGTGTGTTTCTTGGCTATGTTATGCAATCGGGGAGTTTGGAGGGATCCAAGATACATAGACAGGAGGGCATTTGCGAGACTGGCACGAGGCAACCCCAGATTTCATCAGCGTGAGCTGATACCTGAGTGCGTACTTGCACAGCGCAAAACTTGGCTACCAAACCCTCTAAACCGTCCATATATGGGTCACAAATGGCGATAAAACAAGTCGGGAAAACATAATTGTTTATCCACTGTGGTATCAGCACTCGATTGCTTGTTTTTTGGGGGGTTTAACGCCGTTGCTCACATTATATAAGTTATATCACGGTGGTCAGTCAACCGGCTCACTACTCCAGGAAAGGCTAAATCTCTAGATTTAGCTTTTAACCACCTACTAAGCGCATACTTTCGTCAGGGACTGACAACTGCGCTACATTATTAAAAATAATTGGTAGTAGGGAGAATGGCCGTAGAAATAATTTCATAACCAAGCTCCACGAGAGTATGCCCCGCTCTAAAATGAAACCTACGATCCCTCAATCAGTAGACTTGCGAGCTACCAACTTAGCTAATCGGGCGGCTGTACCCGATTGCTCGCCGTTTGTATTGACAGATTTAAATCACTTCAGTTGCATCAAAGATTTTAACTCAAACCCAAAACAGCAAATATCATTGCCAATTATGAATATTTTTCAAGTGTGTGATGAAACGATCATTATCAACACTGCATTTGAACTGGGTTCATGTAGTCATTGCAGGGCCTCAGAAAGTATGTTCATTCATCGTAACATACTGAAATACTACCGTTATATCTAGCCCGAAAAAAGCGTGCAACACAGATGTCAAAATTTGCGATAAGTTGTGTCTTTAATGAGGTAAACCAAAGTATGTGCCGCATATTTCAAGCTTTGACATTTATCATGATTACGTTTTTTTTTACCAGAACACCGTTTAATATGCAAATTAGCAACTGTCGTAATTTTCCGATGACGTACGAGTCTTATCAGCCATTTCCGTGAAATGGCCTCTGAAAGGAAATTTGGGTTATTTCATCCGTCGTCATCTGTGTGATGGATGGTAATCGCTGCATTTTTAATTCATAGTTAGTAATTTTAATGACCAAAGATCACTATTATGCAATTTTTTTGCTTTATTTGATATCATGATGGTTCTTATTTCTCGTCACTTTTATGACTTTAAACGTAATATTACTTCATTTTTACGAAATATTATTTTGTTGATTAGAAATATTATTTCCATTAAATAATATAACAGTACATTTAAAGAAATAATTGTTTCGTTTTTTCGAAGTAATTGTGAAAATGAAAAGAATATTTAAAAATGTCTTTTTAGGGGCTCCATACCAAACCAAAATTATTAGTAGTGATTGCTAATTTTGTTTTTGTTTTCTAAGTTGCTTACGGACACAACCATATGAAACAGTATTTTTATTCTCTTTTAGAATTAGAGAATTAAAAATAGGCCAATGCTTACTATAATTGTAATGCTTTAGATCTGCATGATTGATTTGGTTAAACAATAAAAAAGATATAGACATATACTCTTATAGACACACATGAATATATACAGGGGTGTGGAATTCCAATTATTTTCCATTTGTCCATGTACAAAAAATCAACTTGTTCGAGATCAACATACTCTTGTCTAGAAGTTCAATACCCAAAAAGAGATGCAAGTATAGTGAATTATGATAATAATAATAATAAAGACTTTATTTATAGAGGCAACACAGTTAGACAAAGCCCAATCTTCCCTGTGAGCCTCTTAACAACAGTATTTACATAATATATACAACAAGCAAGGTAAAACATTTGAAGAGAGATAAAAACATATTTAAAACAAACGCAATATACTATAAAAGAAGAAATAATGATTTATGATGACTTTGCATTCCACCACACATATCTCTGTTTGAATGAGTTTAAAGTTTTGGCTGTTTGTACTTGATATAAAGAACATATTATAATAAATCATAAATAATTGAATGAATTGAATAATTTTTATTCAATTATTTATTATAATATGTTCTTTATATCATAATTCACTATATTTCTTTTTAATATGATTGAAACATTTTCATTATTAAGTACATGTATTACTAAGTTACAATGTTAGTGCATTTAAACAGCTAAATAGTATTACTTGTCCACAGACAAGTGGGCAGGAAATATTAAATTGTCTGCAGACATAAATGTATGAGTCTGACAACTTGGGTATAGGAATTCCACACCCCTGATATATACATGTACATGTTAGTGAAACAATTTCATAAATTTTCTCAAGAATCTTTATGAAAAGAGCAACAGAACAAATGTGCTCACTGTTAGCTATTGTGACAGTGTTTTTCTGTAACCCTTGACCTGCCAGTTTTGTCAACCTTCTTTTTTGGTCTGCAAAATACCAGTGCTTACATACACTTGGCATGCAAAACCATTACAGGTTGTTTATGATAACTTGAGACAAAACACAATATAGAGGATGTTTGTTAACTTTGGTTAAAGATAAATTTTATTTCTGAGAGATCTCAGAAAACATATATTGTTATGAGTGGTATAGCAACATGTGAAAGTGTTGCTTTCTGAGTTGATGAATTAAAGTAAAAAGATTTTACACCAAAGTTGATGAATATTTTGTTTCTTTTAACCTTAGGACTGTGTATTGTTAGACAAATTGTACACAAATTTTAACGTTACATCATTTCTTCTCCTAGATGATGTTATTTATCTTCTAAAGATGAAGACATTTTAGGAAGAAGATATAAGATAATTTTTGTCTGCCATGAGAATATAAATAATTTTTTTTATTGTATGTATTTTTATCCACAATCACCACATTTAGCTGTAAAGCATGAAAGATGAAAAAAATACCATTTTTCACATGTGGAAATCTATGAATTAGATAAATTTAGGACATTATCAGGGAACTGTTCAATCTTTTAATCGAGATCATTATTTTCATTTAGCTATTAGCTGAATCAAAGATAAACTGTTAGGACCGTACCCACTGTAGAAAAAAGTTACTGGCCCGGGTGCCAGATCGATATCGTTAGCTTAATAGGTTGTGTAGCTTATTTCTGATAATTTTTCTCTATCAAGTCTACATATCTTTAGTGAGTTCAAACATTTCATCTTCCCTCCAAAGTCTGCATCAATTTTGTTTAGAAAGGAAGTTGTTAGCTACCAAGACCAAGATATGTTCTAAATACAGTACTGGTTAAATACTTGGGTCTTGAGGTCTAAGCCTCTCCAGGCATTGTTTATAGGATGACTTGTAACCTGCCCTAGAAAGAATTGTCAAAAAAGTAGAACAAAGATTTTTTTTCTTTCAATCTTTATGCTGAAATGTGGTGTTATCTGATGAAATTATAAATTTTATATTTTCTTTGTGGTGAAATGTATTTTTATATTTTCATCGTAGAAGATAAATGACATCATCTGGGAGAAGAAAAGAGGTCGCGTTATAATTTGTGTAAAATTTCTCCATCATAACACAGAACTAAGCATGAAAGAAACAGGATATTTATCCATCAACTTTGGTGTAAGAGTTTTTAAATTTCAACTCATGAACTCGGAAAACCACATTTTCATTTGTGAATATGCTACCAGTGAATATATGTTTTCTGAGCGCTTTTGTTGAAATAAAAATTGATCGTACATCAAAGTTGATGAATATCCTATATACTCACAGGCTTATAGGATGGCCTAATCTTCGACTTTGTTTTGCATCCAATCTGATCAAAATACTATCTAAAACTTTCTGCTTGCATACTCGCTTAGTTTAAATCTGACAAGGTCACGGTTTAGGTCAAGATTAGCTTGCCATTGCTAATTGTTATTAAATTCTTGATTGGTCAACACAAAGGTCATTTGAATGTGACCCTATGTGTACTGTAGGGAGATTCTCTGACAGGGGTCTGTAGGATATCTGTTTAAGGAGATAGTTAAGCATCATTCCATTTACCATTATGTTTTATTTAAACTTTTCAGGATATTTATCTAGTATAATGATTATAATGGTTGTTTGTGAAGATAATATATGTTATATGATATGATGATAGTGGATGACTTGTTGACAGTATTGAAACACAGCTATATCTTGGTATGTAAACATTTATATTTATTGAAGTCTCTCTTTTTAAGTCATCACTTTAAGTTTTTTCAAACCAGTGGTGCTTTTCACAAAAATTCTTATGACGAATCTTCATAAGTCAAAAGCAAGAAACATTATTAATATTCTCATTTTTTGTCCTATCAATTTCAGATATTATAGAATTGTGTAGAATATTGTATACCTTTTGAATATCATCATGCTTATTATCCATTTGACATTGAACTCCTTATTATATGAAATTGATTTATGAAGACTTTTTTGTAAGAATTTTTGTGAAATGGAGCACTGGTGGGTAATGCAGTTGTTAGCGCGCCTGGACTTTGAATCTAGTGTCCTGAAGGGGGTACGGGCTCAAATCCCACCCAGAGAGGTTATACCCTTCCATAAAAATTTGACAATAACGTCAGTTATCTTTAATTAATAAGGTATATGGAGAATATTCCAGCCTTGTGGAAGTCTAGGTGAGTACTGGTTATAGACAAGGGTCCAGGATAGCTGGGTTAGGTGCACTGAACGCCATTAAATAACCAAAATGTGTTGACACAGCATTAAACCCAATACAGGGGCAGATCCAGGATTTTTTTCTAGGGGGGTCCGAACTTTTTCTAGGGGGGGGGGGGGGTCCATACTTTCAAACCGCATTATACACATTTTGCCAAATAATGCAACATATTAATAATAAAAACTGCATAACCATTTAATCTATGTTAATTACCGAGAAAAATTGCTTTATGCTACTTAAAAATGACTTACTGTTAATAAATACACTAATGGAAAGGTACATTTGGAAATTCTTGGGGGGGGGGGGGTCCGGACCCCCCTGACCCCCCCGCTAGATCTGCCTTTGCAATATAATAATAATAATGATTTAATTTTTCAAGATATAATAGTTGTTGGGGAAGATAATTTATATTATATGATATGATGACGATGAGTGACTTGTAGACAGTAGGCCTATTGTATTACAGATACATGTTTATCATGGTATGTAAACATTTATATTTATTGAAATTCTTAATTCAGTCATTGCTTTGAGTACTCTCAAGCACTTGTCTGAGTTGTTCTATTATGTATAATTGAATGACATCAAATAGTGCATATTTAGGACATAGGACTGCTAATCATTGGACAGCCAGTTTTTTGTTCGAATCCCATCCAAAACCTTGAAAAGTGATTAATATAAGTTATAAGAACTTGTTTTACAATTAAGCTAAAATAAATTAGTATATCAAAATAGTGCATATGTTAAAAAAAACGACTAACTTTCTTTATCCTTAAAATGCCAATTGATCCTGTGAGTTTTGATTGTTAGCTTCAAATCCTCCGCACAAAAACTGAATCAAGCTGTAAAGTAGGTCATGTGCAAAAATGTTTTTAGCCTTGATTCTGCCTAAACAATTTTTACAAAATACAAGTTGGCATTTTCAGACATAGAAATGTATAATAGCTATATTTGCACTATTTAAATCTCTCATGTTTTGACTTTTATCATAGATTTGAAGAAAAACAAATGTTTGTTTACATTCTGCAGACCATGTGACTTATACTGGGTATCATACTAAAATATTGAACCATCTGATTGCATAAATTAAAACGTCACATAATACAGAATATTTAATGCTTGGATAAACTTTGATAGTTTACGTGGAGTGCATTGTTAGCACATAACAGTGATATATTGTATCTTATTTGCAATGTGTATCTAAGTTTGTGTGACCAAGTGCTAAGATGGTCGGTCTGCCAACCTTTTTGTCATTGGTTCAAATCCCAATAGAAACTTATTTTTTTATCTCTTTTTCTCGTTTAAATCGTGGATGGATTGTGTAAAACACAATGCTTTCATGCAACATGAAAATTATAATTGTCTTTGTTAGTTTTTGCTGCCAAAACTTGACACTATAAATGAGAATGCTAAGTAGCGCGAAAGACACTGCCAGTGAAACAAAATTTGACTTTGTTTGTTTTGAAGTTTTATCTATACAGTGGATCTTGTGTTAAGCGACCATCAAAGGGAGAAACAAAAAGTGGTCGTTTAAGACAATGGTCTCTTAAGACAAATTTTGATTCCCGACATTGAAGCCGTCCTGACATTCTAAAATTCGTCATTTTTGTAGAACATTAATCTGTCAACGGGACGATTTTAACTTTCGTCAAATGCATACAAATAATGGGCAAATCGATTTTTCACTTTTTTAAACATCCTAAATTAAGCTTTAAATTGCTATAATTTATTACAATTAAGTGAAACTTTGGTTTAAATAACGATTGCCAAACATTCGGTTTGTTTTCGTACATGTTAAAAACCGTAATTCCCGGACATTTTCGCGTTAAAAACATCCAATATTTAGGTCATCAGAGTAAAGGCTGTTACATTTAAAACTGTGAAATTTACACAATTTATAAGAATTAATTGTGACAATTGTCCAACACACCAGCTGATTCTTTGTTCTAACAAGCGCTGCAAACTTAAAGCGTTCAAATGTTGGCCTCGTTTGAAATTGAATGTAGAACGTGACGCTATTTTCAGAAAACTTGTTTATAATGTCCTCAATATTGACCTTTCTTTGTTTAAATATCTAAAATGTTTCTGCATACGTATTTTTTAATAAATATTACTTCACACGTTCGACGCTTGGATAAAAAGTCAATTTTTGCAGTCTCTTGAAATGTTTTGAAAACGATAACTCTCCACGGTACGGTAAGTACGATACGGGACTAATTGTTCAATGCGTATTATGTAATTACATTATGATTGGATCGTATTAGTGTCTCTCTGTTGATTGTTCCCATTAACCCCTTTATCTTACAGTATTTATGACTGTCAATTATTGATTTTTAGAGCCCGGCATACGACTTTAGGTGATAGACATTGTGACGACGTACCCCCGGTGTATATCTCTAATTACTGGGCTTTATTGATTTTCGCCAAATTCGATTTATATGAGCCGGTCGTTTAACACAAATAAGTCAGTCAGTTTCGGCCAAAATTAGCGGTCGCTGGTCGCGTTGGACAAAAGTCGCTTAAGGCAAAGATTTAAAGAGTTAAAATGGTCCGTGGGAAATCAGAGTGGTCGCTTAGTGCAAATGGCCGCTTAGGAGACGTGGTCGCTTACGCAAGATTAACTGTATTTTAAAAAGATACTGAATAGAATAAAAAAAATATTAAGAAAATAAAAATGCTAACAAAACAAAGAATAAAAAATAAAAAAAGACATCTTTAGAGTTCGAATTTGCACCCCTTAAAAAAATAAATGTTCACTTTAACCATACAACTATTTAGTCACTAGAGATATCGACTCTAAATTAACCTACATATTGTAATTCTTATGGCACATTTCTATAAATAGAATGCAGAAATTAATATATTCAATGTGCGATAACCATGTAATTATGCAATCAGACAGTTCACTATAATCGTACAATATATATCAATTAATGTAAACATGGCGTGTTATTGTATAGTACCGACAAAATAACAAAACTGTTTGTGTAAACATTCAAAATGAATCAATCCATTCCAGAGGAAGGCAGTATTGAAAATAAAAGTTGTAAACAATGTAGTTTATTTTAACGAAATTAGTTGGTGGATAAACCACCACCCCTTGGTTAATCATGCTTGTAATGGTAGAATGCATAACCATTACTCCACCAAGACACTCATAAAACATATTAAAATAATATATTTTATTGCCATCCTGAGCATTCCCAGTCATGGATTAGTTCATTGTTTACATCAACAGTGTTTTGTTTTTTTGCACAAACTATACTTTTAATTTTGAACTCATTCTTTTATGGGGAAACACTTAAATCCAAAATATGGTACAGTTTTAAAATATTTAATTCTTATTGAATTTTGTTTAATGATTTGTACAATTTATTGCTATAAATCAAATATTTATAAAAACTTTTTTTTAATTAATGATAATAAAGAAACTTCTAGACATATTCATTTCTCCCTGTTTGTGTCAGTTAGACTCTTTTTATTAGATTTAGATGCCAAGTTAAAAAAATCAGATAATTTATAGTCACATGATCTTCAGAATGTAAACGACTGTTGTTTTTCTTCCAAGTCTTGCAGTAGCCAATACATAGAAATAATCAAATAAAGTAAATACTCGTGAATTTCAAAAACCACCTATAAATTTCTATGCCAGAAAATCTTTATGTTAACCTGCAAATTGTTATTGTTTATTTGAATCCTCTGCACAAATATTTTTTTGCAGATCACCTATATTACCATTAGATTCAATTTTTGTGCCAAAGGAATTGAAATTAACAATCACTATTGAAGGGAGCAATTGAAAATTTTAGGGGAAAGAAAGATGGTAGTTGTTTTATGCACTGTATTTTGTCATTCAATTATTTGAGTAGTTAGAGAAATCGGCAGCAGAAAAGCATGCTCTTATTTATTTTATCATTAACAGTTGTAGATCACATAAATAAAGACCCTGTAAAGGCAGTGAAATCTGTCTGAACATAAATGCATGTACATAATTAGAATGAGTCTGTTGTACATAAGTTAGGCTGCTCAATTAATCAATTCTTGCTTTCATGGTGTTTTGACCATGACAAGTCTCAATACAGTCAAATGTATCCTAGCTCTGGGTCTGTGGTCATGTGATCTATATCAACAACTGACAAGGTGAACAAAAATTAGTTTTTTCACAGTTTTTCTTTCCAAATAAAAACTTGAATGACATCAATAGTGCATACAATTACAATAGACCTAATCCGGAATTCAAATTTATGGGTTTTTCCGTTCTTGCACTGGCCATACTGACAAAGTTTCCTACACATTATTGCTAAATAGCATGAACTATGGATTAAAGCCTATTGTTTTTTGTACATGTGTTTTCATTGTAATGGTGAAAGTTTGTTTATACCAGAGGAAAAAACCTTAATATTTGAATTCCTGATATAGTCTATTACATGTATCTTTTTTTCTCCTTGAAGTCCAAGTTGATCCTGTGAGTTTTGATTGTTTGCTGCAAAGCTCTGCAGAAAAATTGAATCAATCTTTGAAGGAGGTCATGTGCAAAAATATTTGAGCAAATAATAAAAACAATTCCAGCACACTGCATAATGTAGGCATTTTATACCAATGAATATATAATAGCTACTTTTGCACTGTTGGTATCTCAACTTTTTTGGCTTTTGCAAGAATTTAATGAAAAACAAGTGTTAGTTTACATTACGTAGACCATGTATATAGCTTAGTTTATGCTTTACTGTTATAATTTTTTGAACTCGATTGTGAAACAAGTTATTACAATGTAGATTAATTACTTTAGAGTCCACTTCCTGGTTCCCCAGTTCTGAACTAGTAGGATAAAGTTTCTTGCTCAAGGAAACAACGAGGTAAGTTTTGAATGAAACCAACATGCCTAATATATCAGGGTATATAGTCACATGGTCTTCAGAATGTAAACAAACTCTTGTTTACATCAAATTATTGCAGCAGTTAAAAAATAGAGGTGATTCAAATAATGTATGAAGTAACTAGGATATTTCTTTGTCCAAAAATTCTCATGCTAGCCTTTGAATTGTAGTTGTTTACTTTCAATATTTCGCTCAAATAAATTTTACCTTGTTTACTGTTATATTCAATTTTTGTGCAGTGGCTATTTAGCTAATGATCAAGTTTTACAGAACCAACTGGGAATTTTTTGGGGAAAGAAAGGTTGTTGTTATTAGGGACTTTAGTCAGTTATCTTTCCCTAATAAAAGCCAATTGGTAAGTAGCATTCGGAACAACCTCGGCGATCATCTACGAAGATACACCTCGGATATCAATCGTAGTAGAAATACAACAAAGTTATGAGGTCAGGTGATTTACTCTAGGTTAAGTAGTGCCGATGTAAACAACCAACATGGCAGATCATTTTGAAGAAAGTATCGAGTACACAAAAATGTTTTAGGATCAACTTTGATTTAAGTGAATATTAGTTACAGGCATTAAAGAGCTTTAACTGCCCATCATCGTCCGTCATTTTTGGTGTGTAAACGTCGGGAACGTGGCTAGATTCTATGTTGGAACTACTTTCGCTCCTCGTGATATCCGAGGTGTATTTGCGTGGAAAATCGCCGAGGTAGTTCCGAATGGGTAAGTAGGTCCTTACAGTTGGAATCCTCGGATTTTATCATTGATTCCCTATGTAAGGATAACAAAATGTTTCATGTAATATCTTTCTTGTTAATAAAGATATTTACAGAGGTGATAAAAATTAGATTGTTCTTAACCTTAAAAATACTATGGTTGAATTTTAAAAAAATTAAATGATTTACAAAAAAGTAATTACAGATTAATTTTGGCAAATAGACATTGAAAAGTAACAGTAAAGTCCAAATAATCCAACTAATTGGACCTACCTATTTGCATTCGGATCTCCTCAGCCATTCGCTACGAATAACCTCAGACATATTTAGGCACCATTTTGGAAAAATGGGTGTTGAAGTAAACAAATACACGATCGTTATGGCGATGACTGAAGTTTTGTTTTTAGTCCGTAAATTTGAAATTACACATTTCAATGATACCCATGAACAATATTTAGTTCAATTTAAAACAAATAAATATGTTTAGACAAAGATGTGTGCATATACTACAAGAACTATTTTGTGTAACCATTACGTGCTTCGCCAGTGAAGAACCCCCACGAATCCTTCCGAGACTATTCATTCATGAAAGGTCGAGGTGTTCCGAATTACCTATTTGAACAGTATACAAGGGGAAATAACTGACTGAAGTCCTTTATTTCATGCACTATAATGAGGTCATTCAATTATTTGTCTTAAAAGATAAATCTATGAACATGTGCTTGTATACACAGGGAATTGTAAAGTTACCTCCCTTTCATTTTTCAAACATACCTTTTATATACTTATATACAAGGGGTACAACTGCATTTACTTGACCACTTCATCTAGATTTATTATTTTGTGACTCACAAAAAATACTGATACCCTGGTGGCACTTTAACGGCACGATTAAATCGATTAAACATAAATCTTCGAGCTATGAATGTTAAATGTTTTAAAGCGCAGACCATTAATACGATTAAATTATCAAAAACATAAAAAACATCACAAAAATATGTGAGAATATTTTTTTCAATGTTAAATCAGATAAAAAGCGTACAGATATTCGTTTTGTTTCATGACAGGTGATAATTGGCACGACTTTTTGTATATTTATAACTAGTGAAGCGAAAAAGACAATGTAACACGGAGTAAATCATGCTGAAATCGATGTAACATTGAAATTTTAGCAATTTTCATTCTGTTCAACTGTGCACAAACTTGTCCGAGTTGAGATTTTTGTGCTGTTTTTCATGTTTTTGATAATTTAATCGTATTAATGGTCTGCGCTTTGAAACATTTAACATTCATAGCTCAAAGATTTATGTTTAATCGATTTAATCGTGCGGTTAAAGTGCTACCAGGGTTTCAGTATTTTTTGTGAGTCACAAAATAATAAATGTAGATGAAATGGTCTAGTAAACGCAGTTGTACCCCTTGTATATAAGTATATAAAAAGTATGTTTGAAAAATCAAAGGGAGGTAACTTGACAATTCCCTGTGCTTGTATACCTTATTAGTTGTATTGTTGAACACATGGCTATATATGTGATTATAAACTCTGTTATTTTAGACTCAGTAGCTATGACTATATGGATTTGGAACATATACTGGGGTCCAAAAGTTTCTTTTCATTTTTAAATGTTTGATGTTTTGAAGTATACTTTGATACACTGTAAATGTAGTTATTAGTTCACAAGTAGTATACAGTTTAACATGAACCATCAATAATGCTCAATATAAGATAATAATACTGAACAAAATGTATCTATAGAAGTTTTTGACTATAGAATAAGAGAAAATTTGAAAAAATACATTTGTAAAAAATTTTTTGGAAACCAGTGTAATTTTCTGTCAATTGTTATCAAACAGTGAATAAGACCATTATGTGAAGTTCCTAAAGATAGTTAAGCTTTTTGCACATCTATACATAGCTGAAGCTTAGTTTTTTTATGACATTTACTTATCTTGCTGTACTTAAAAAATATGAATTATAAGCCGATTTCAAACAAAACAATCAACACAGTTTTTGTTTAGTTGACACAAAAATCGTTAGATCAGCATACACTGGCAAATTTAGTACTTTAATATTGAATAGATAATGATAGCAAATCATTTTGTAAAAGTTTTGTACTTTTCACAAATTTATTTGTTGTATAATACATCTGTATGTAGTAGTTCTGATAATTTTTTAAATTAAAGGCTGATAGCACAATTCCAATTAAAAAACATTATAGTATACAGTTGAATTACAATTTTCAGAGTGGCATCAGATTGGTAAAAAATCTTAAGATTGAGAAAAATTGTTAATTTGAAAAATCAAGTGATTTTAAAATTAAAAATATGGGAGAAAATGTCGGTACCACAGATCTACCCACAGGGAATTGTCATGTTACCTCCCATTGATTTTTCAAACATACTGTTTATATACATATATACAAGGGGTTTATTATTATGTGACACACACATATTACTGATACCCTAATGGCAAATTAACTACACAATAAAATAGATCAATTATAAATCTGCAATCTATGATGGTTTTTAGTTTCAACGCACAGACCATTAATATGAAATATTAATAAAAAGCATCCAACACAGTACAGAAATGTCAACTAGGTTTCTTTTTAACCATTGAGCCACCGATCCATATTAATTATTGAGGATCTAATTATATATTGCGGTGATTTTAAATATCAGAGCAAAAACAAGTTCGAAAAGAGTTAAAAATAACAGATTCAGTGACCATGTAATTATTGAAGTTGTGACAGGTTAATAAAACAGAAACATATAATTTGTAGTATTCAATTTGTTAACAAACTCTATTTTTTTGTCTTTGGCGCGATATGACATTTTTGTGTTTGTGTGCCGTAAAACCCAAAGTATTTCTTGTCAAGTTTAAATTATAGAATAGAAAAGAATCAAGTAGCACATAAATTAACCATCACATTTCTTGTCTGAAAATGAGCCTGTGAGATTTAACTGTTTACTCTGAATCTTCTGCACAACTTTTTTTTGACATGACTCGGTTCTCTGCTTGAATTTGTGCATGGAGTATTTAGAGCTTATGGTCAAAACTCATAGGATCAATTTGAATTGTTGGGGAAAAGAAAAGTAGCATGTATTTTATGCACTGTATGATTGTCATTCAATTTTAGATCTGTCTGAAAAGTAGAGCTGCAACAATTCCATTGGATACATCGAAAATCGATTGCAAGGTGTCGATTCAATTTTGATTTGGAACTCTAAATTTTTTATTTGATAGTGGCCTTTTACCTTGTCTATAAAAAATATAAAGTTATAAGGATTTAAAACCTAGTGATAAATAAATCAGTATGGAAATTTATTTACTTTATTGATATTGTTCTGAAATATACTCTAAAAAATTAAGTGACAGTTCTATTTTATCAAAATACAATGTACATGTAATTTAGTTTTAAGCTCAAACTGTTTAAATGAATCAAATAAAAAATCAAATGGAAAGAAATTGAATAGAATCGCATCAAATCGGCTGTCCAGTGAATCATTGCAGCCCAACTGGAAAGAGAAATTGGTGAAAAATAATTTTATTTTTATGTTTTTTCGCTGTAATTGTTGATCACAATGTCAGACTGTAGACCCTGTTGTTTAGTTTTAGAAAAAGTGGTAATATCAATGGGATTGTAGACAGCAAATTTTGTACCAACAAATCTTTTGAAGATATATAGGGAGAATTTATTGGAATAACTTGTTCAAACTTAGTATAGTTAAGTTTTATTCAACTGTCCTGACCCATACCTTAGCCCCTTGTATTTAAATACCTGCTGTTGTACTTTGGTACTTACAATTGATAAAATAGTTTTCCATACCTATGTAAGTTAGCAGCGTTAATGTATGCGCCCCTGACAGTTGATTAAAATTTATGTATATTTGACCATTTATAAAACAAGAAAGTGAATTACGGATGTTTTATATCAATTTGCTTGTCTTTATTTACAGAAATATCCTAAAAGGCCTGCTACATATAGTATATCACATAGCTTAGACTACGGTCAAACTTGAACCAGAAACATCCTAGATCATAATTGTGTGTGTCATGTAGTGACAAGATGGAAAGACGTGTTAAGGTATATTTTTATTATTATATAGGTAGTTTGCATTAACCCTGGACCCTTTAAAACATGAAATATCTTAATAACTTTTGGGTGGAATCAATTAAAATTTTGTATGTGATCATAACTAACATTCTCCTTCTCAAATACAAAAAATTAGATTTTTTCTTCAATTACATAGCATGCCTTCCATAGACATGCAATGCAAATTTTGAAGCCAAAAAGAGGATTTTGTTAAATGGGTAAATGCCATGACCAGAACAGCCATAATGATAACAATAGATACAAAATTATAGCTAAATATGAGGCCCAGACACTGATTTGATTGATTATTCACTTAATTCAAACAGTGCTTTAAAATTTTACACATGCTCTGTTACTAGTATTCTTAAAAAGTCATACCTCTGCTTTACAAATAAGCAGACTACGAGAGGTGTTCAACTTATATTTGAACAGATATGAACTCTGATTCTGAAGCCTATGACCGGATTGTTTCCTCTAAAAATTGCTTTTTATATGTATTGTTATGTAAATAATCATGTTTTATAAAACAAAATTATTTAAACTTATTTTATCAAACATATTTATAGCATGTTAGTTGACCACCCCAAAACATCATTTTTTAGAGTTTTACCACATTTTTTGCTCTTAGATATGGCCTGTTGGATGTGTTATAAATGTTATAATTACCTTTTTGTATCCCAATAGCATGTGTAATTTGATAAAACAAAATTATGTCTTTTTACAAAAAAATATGCATTTTGTCATTTTAGACTTTAGTCCGAAATCAGTGTTTGAGAGCATATATCATACATTCAATAATTTTACATAATAAATTTTGAAATTATTTAATTAAACATATCCTTATCAAAACTTTAATGTCCAAAGTGTGTAAATTGAAAGGAATGCAATAATCAATGATGTTTTAAGGGGTCAAAAAATGATCCTTTATAGGGTAATTCAAAGACAACTAAGAGAAAGTCGTCACGTTTTGGTCAAATTTAGTAACGTATAAAACACTATATTTTCACTTTTTATAATTGAAGTTGCTAAATAATATAGTCATACACCAATTTCATAGACATGATTTGCTTAATAGTTGTAGTTACTTTGATATGACCATGTTCAGAAGTATTTACTTTAGCTTTCATTGCTTGATATGACGTCACATAACATAAATATAAAAGCCTCATTCAAAGCCTGTGTAGAGGTTTCGAAGTAGAACTTTGGGAATGTGTGTCTTTATCATATAAACTAAACATATACATATATCAAATGAATTAGTACTTGCAGAAACATTCATAAATAATGTTATTTATCATGTACTTGATCCAGCTCAACGTTCATTTAGATAATGTTGTTGTCAGACAAATAAAATGCAATTTCACGCACATTTCGAACTGCAAAGAACACGAAGAAGTAGAAATATACATGAACAAATTGTGAAAGAAAAGATTTTGCAAAATCTTATGGGATAAAGATAAATAACAACTTCTAAAGTGACCGCTTGCTTTAGATTTCGCTATGTTCAAAACGCCAAAAATACGGTCCCTTCATTAATGTTTAATAACAGCCTTATGTTGTTTCAAATTTTTTATTGTAATATGCCAGTGGATTATAGACAATCCACTTGTAACATATTCAAGTAAAATGTGGATATTTATTGTCAGAAATTGATTTTTATCCCATCAAAAAAGTGTTCAAATATAAGTTGAACACCTCTCGTATGGACTGTGTCAAATTCACAGTAAGTTCATGGGATTTTGTATAAATACCAGGGCTCGAATTTATTGAAAAATTGGACTTGCAAAATTTTGCAAGTTCATATTACTTCAACTTGCAAAATAAAAAAAATCAATCACGTTTTTTTCTCCAAATTTTAATAGCATACAAAGTAACTATCCGTATATGTAATTTGAAAGCAACTTAGTACTTTACTTTGCTACAGATAGAACAAGTGTGTTACTGTGGAATAAGCAAAGAATATCAAATATGTTTTTACAGTGAATATTTAATTAAATTATACCATTGATCTATCTGGCAGTTTCAATGCTGATCACAGCCTCATTAGGTAAGAGAGTAATATTTTTGTGATGATTTCAACTTGTGAAAATTTGCGAGTTGAAATTAAAGTTACTCACAATTTTTTTAAAATCCACTTGCATTTTGCAAGTGTGCGAGCTTAAATTCAAGCCCTGATAAATACAATGTAATTATGACAATTTTGTAATCAGAACAACTTTTTATCACTCCCGCCAGATTTTCAATTGAAAAATGCAAATATAAAAAAATTTGCATTACAAGCTATAGAATTTTTTTTTATTTATTCCTTGAAATTTCTAAAAATCTAAATTTAAGAAGGAAAAAATTGGAAAAATACTGTGTGCAAAATTTAAGCAAAATCAATGTTGTAGTTTTATAGATAATTACAGTTTTTAGGGGCCCAGGCTTAACGCATTATCTACCTATAGTTGTTTATATACAATACTGATTTATTATTTAAGCTTGATTTGTGAAACAATTTCTTTCAAGTTAAGAATATTAACTGAGTACGAGTGTTTTCAGAGTTAGAACAACCTGGCTGCAACTGACTTCTTGTGAAAATCCAAAAACGCGAAGCATTTAAGGATTTTGAGAAGTCCAAGACCAGGGCCCGGTTTCACGAACGTTCTCATAACTTAAATAAATTTTAGATGTCTTAAATATTTTGGCCGTAACTATGAGTATCTAATAAAATATCTTAAGTGGATTTCACTAAGCCTTTCTGACATTAGTATAAATTTATAGTTGATATAAGCGACCCAAACTTAAACCAACAATATCACCTTAGAGTACTAAATGTCCAACGTGTGTTATTGATCGACTCTATAGTGTAAACGGTTAGACTGTTGTGCTTGAAACATTGTTTTTGTCTGGCATAGGTTCGAACCATGAATGTTGATTTTTCACTTTTGGTCTATTCTTTTTTATTTTTGTCAATCATTTGTGTTTTCCTATTTTGCACAATTATATTACCTTCACTTCATTGCTATACTTATAGAGTTCAGTATTTTTCAAATTACAATAGTGTGCATCAGCGAAGATTGAATAAGACGGGATAAATGTAGGTAATGAGTGGAGGATATCTTTGTATAGTTATAAGATGCATAAGAAATCTCGTATCTTTTGGGCCTTTATCAAAGTTTGGAGACGAGCGTAATTTAATTTGCATAACAAAAAATTGCATTGCAAACTATGATGCCCGTCTTGGCTAACTTAAAAATAAGGTGGTATGTCAAATCCATTACTAGTATGTGATAAAAGAACCCTATGCTAAATATTTGGTTTACAATTTTTGAATGGGCGTAAATGTTTCAGACAGTTACACAAATACAGTTACTTGAATTGTAGTGCACGGATCAGTCAATTATTGTCCGTTTGATGGAGTGACAACAATTCCTAATTAAACAGTTTGAAAATTGCTTATAATGGCTTTTTACGATTGATGTCTACCTTACAATATGCTTGACATTTTCTTACTGTTTTACAATATAGTTTGGCATTCAATGCTTGCAGGTGGACAGTGTGTTTAAATTAAGGTGGGTCGGTACCTTACTCGGAGAGAAAAACAAAAAAAATATTATGTTCACCGATTATGATAAAAGTTGGCAGGCAGATACCTTCATGCTTCTTGATTGTTTTTTGGTAACCTTAGCGACGTTGTCGTTTTTTTTCACGACGTCACGGACGTCACAATGGTTCGCGCTAAAAACAGGCATGCAAGTACATTAAACCCATATATTTAAAGTATTGAATGTCCGAGGACAAAGATAATTATACCAAAATGTTTCTGAAATGTAGTTGCATAAAAATATTTTGTTCCGATTATCTAAATATCACGTCAGTCGCAAAGATTGTACATTTCATATAACGTTGCGCTGACGTTGTGATTTTGGGTTATGTATGTAATTTTCTTGTAAATTCAATTTTGTAGTTTCTTTCCAGTTCTTAATTAATTCTTGTGACACTCAGTATCTGACCTGTTCAAAATTAATTTAACATAAGTCAATCAAAATCCGCTTCTACTTATTTTTACCACAAATGCTTTAATAATATGCAACGTTATATTAACATCGTTGTAATGAAGGTAATTTTACTTTGAACGCGATATTGTGAAAAACTGAGAACGTTCACTTTCCTTTTTTATTTCATTAAAATGACACAAAAAGTGCGTAGATTTCAAAAATCGCGATAAGAATTTGACCACCGTTCTGCTTTAATTTGAAAATAACCATTATAACTCGGCAATTGGTGAAACCTTTTAGACGTGAAAACCCTAAATTCAGTGATGAAATGTACAATCTTTACGAATGACGTGAAATTTGGATAATCGGAACAAAATGATTGTATGCAGCAATATTTCAGAAACATTTCGGTATAATAATCATTGACCTCGGACATTCAATATCTCAAATATGTGGGTTTAATTTACTTGCATGCCTATTTTTTAGCGCGAACCATTGTGACGTCCATGACGTCGTAAAAAAAACGACAACGTCGCTAAGGTTACCAGAAAAACAAACAAGAAGCATGAAGGTATCTGCCTGCCAACTTTTATTATAATCGGTGAACAAAATATTTTTTTCGTTTTTCCCTCCGAGTAAGGTACCGACCCACCTTAATGCATTGCACGTCTTGCAAGAGTATGGTGGTAAGAAACATTTACATTATCTATGTTTAAAATGGTTCGACTTTCATTACTTGCAACTGAAAATATTGAACTGTTAATATCACAAATTTTTGTTAAAGTCTACAAGCTATGGATCTTAAAAAGACATAACGAATGAATTTAGCATACTTAATATGTCATGCCTCGTAAACAAAAATGCTGAATATAAGTGTAAATATTTATGCGAAAAATGGAACGAAGTCCAATTTATTGTTGTTTACATGTATTTAGATTTAGGAGATAAGGAAGGAATTGAATAAAGGTATAATTGCAATGTGTTATAATACGATAATACATGTAATAATAACAATAAAACACCGTCGGATTACGGTACAATTTGGTGACGAATGTGTATTAAATTTAGAATCAATGGAATTGATAAAATTAATTAATTAATTTACTGTTGGAATGATTGTCATCTCTAAAATCTTAACAGAATGACGATCGATCTAGATATTAAAGTATTTAGCCCTTTAAATCTGCTAGTTTTATTATTATTCATTATTATAATAATACAGAAACTCAACTCTGCCAACACTTAGTCTTGAAGTACTGCAGAAACTGTTGTACTCCATCTTATACGTGAGGGGACGAATAAGTTCAACGATGAAATGAATCGTAGAAGGTGAATTCTGATAAATTCTATCTTTCGACATACTTCCTAAACCACATTTAGTGTCCCTTCGTCGGAATTCACGTTGTCTAAGGACTTTATAGGCAGTCAAACATAAATTTAGACGAACGTTAACCATCTGTTTATATTTAAGTAATGTATACATTCGGTTTAATCTACTCGTTCACTCGATTAAATTTTTACTCATAACATAGGCAATTTAAGAACAGATTAAATTGTAAAATGTTAGTGAAACACACTTAAACTTAAAAATGCTAAAAATAGAACATTTAAGGTTAATCTAGAAATTTAAGATAGGATTGCGTTTGTGAAACCGGGTCCAGGCTGTATTAACACAGAAAATCCATAGCAAAAGGTTTAAATCCGACTTACACAACAATTCAAGTGATTAGTTACACATGTTCATTGATTGGGCATGGACCACAGTTTCGCATATATGTACAAATGTATGTACCTGTATATATATACATGTGCACGCGTACCCATTGTTTGAATTTGATTTGGGTGCATCTTTTACTCTCACGACGGTTAAGCAGATCTGAAACTATTAATTAATAGATAATGAGCGTAAATTGATTACATGTTTTAGAATCCGCGAAGGAAAATAATATTTCTTAATCAACAATAAATGCATGAATTAGTTTCTGGATTCATTATATTGTTAAATTTTTATTCAGGCTGATATTTTGTTCTAATTCAACGCCGCTATTTCATTTTTGGTAAATTACGCTATTTAACGCCTTTCATGTTTGACATAGTTATAAACAGTGTTTTTTACATACTTATTCTCGATTATATTTAATTTGGATACTGTTATTCAATGAGCCAGAACTTGGAGTATTGCAGATTGTTAACGTTGCTACTTACATCATTACGTGAATAAATATAGCATATTCACATTTCATGTCTTTAAAAGAAATCCTAGGTTCTGTATTTAATTTTGAAAATTTGAAATCAATATTTCATGGAAATACAATAAGTTTTTAGTAAAGACAATATTTCGAAATTAATAAGTTTGTGTTTATTTTAAATTTACGTGTAGACTGTGTTCCATTGAATACACAAATTAAAAATTTCACGAGGGCAGGTTAATTCTTTTTCACGTGACCGGGTTGATATCTAAATATCAACTCGCTCACGTGAAAAAGAACAAATCGCTCACGTGAAATCTTTTGTTTTACTAGGTGAAGAATACAAAAACACTAATACGCGACAAATCCATAGTTTGTCGTATTTTCGTTTTTTTGTTTCTTCGTGGCAAAGAAAGAACACACAACAAATAAATGCAACAATACGACAGATAAAATGTGTCGTGTTTTGGACTAACATCTGTCGTATCTTTGTCTTTCAATTTCTTTGTGGTGAAGAAACGAAAAGACGAAGACACGAGAGATGTTAGGCGAAAACACGACAAATCCATAGTTTGTCATATCTTAGTCTTTTCGTTTTTTTGCCACGAAGAAACATAAAGATGAAGATACGACAGATGTAAGTCGAAAACTGGACACATTTCATCTGTTGTATTGTTGCATTTATTTTGTGGTGCGTTAGTTTCTTCTTCGCGAAGAAACCAAAAACGAAGATACAACAAACTATGGATTTTTTTGTGTCTTCGTGTTTTTGTATTTTCCTTTCTTCGCGGCAAAGAAACAAAAATACAATATGGCGTAAATCAGCCATCATAATTTTGGGACATAGAAATGTAATAGTTGTTTTATGCAGTATTGAATCTTATCTATTGTTTGACTGCTGCAAATCTGTTTGAAAATATATAAGGAGATTTAATTGGAATAACTTGTACATCGTGGTATAGTCAAATTTTATTCAACTGTCACTGGCGCATACATTAACCCTTTGTATTTAAATGCCTACTACAGTGCTTCAATACGTAGGATAGATAAAATAATTATCCATATCTATATTAATAAGCAGGGTTAATAATTATGCGCAACTGACTGTTGAATAAAATTTATGTATATCTGTCTATATATAAAACAAAAAGTGAATCACTGAGGTTTTTATCAATTTGTTCATCTTTTTTACAGAATCATCTAGGCAGGTCTGCTACATATAGTATATCACTGAGCTTAGACTTTGGTCATACTTGAAACAGAAACATCATCATGTGTGTGTCATATAGTGACAAGATAACAAGACATGTAAAGGTATATTTTGATTTATTTTGTAGTTGTTTTAACTGATAGATTATAAAACATGAGATTCTCAGCTGTTCTGCTACAACTCAACTCATAGGCAACTTAACTTAGGTTTGTGACAACTAGTTCTGTAAGTAGAGACAACTGAGCATGTGAACAACTCAATCCTTAGTATACACTTGGTCTATAGTCACGTAATCTTAATCAACCACTTATAAAGTATACAAGTGTATGCTTATCACTGGTTTCTCATTCTTTTTCTTTTCACCAAAATTCCCAGTTGATCTTGTAAATATTGATCATTAGCTAAAAAATCTTGTGCACAGAGATTAAACAGACCGTAAACTAAGTTTGTTTGGAAACTAATTTTTTGCAACAAACTTAAAGTTAACTATTACAATTCATAGGCTAACATGAGCAATTTCGGACAAGAAATGTAATAGTCATTTTATGTACTATTTGAAGCTTATCTAGTGTTTGGCTGCTGTTTGAATTTGATAAAAACAAGTGTTTAACATTTTGATGATCTGTGGCCATCTTTACAAAAATTCTTCCAATTTTTTATATTTTAAGTTAACTTGATGATTTTGCAGTTGAAATTTTAAAGGTTGATTAAAATAATTTTGATATTATGTTAAAGACACAACTTATCATAAATGTTGACACATGTATTGCATGCTTTTTAGTGGCTAGATATAACGGCAGAATATCAGTGTGTCTAGTAGAATGGATATAATAATTGAGGCCCTCCAATAAGTGCATGAACCTAGTTCAAATGTAGATATAGATCTTCGTATTTAACAGCAAAATACTTACATGTTCCTAATTGACTACATGTTTTGCTGTTTGAGTTTAAGTTAAAATCTTGATACAACTGAAATGATCAAAGTCTTCCGACGCAAACAGTGAGACATCGGATACCGACACCCGAGTGACAGTAATAAGCTCTCTTCTCTTTGAAAAGCCATATGTTTCCCATATACGGACGATAAAAAGGAGTTAGTACACTAAGGCACTTGGTGACAATACTTCTGTGATTTTTTGTTGAAATCTAAATTGACAAATGTAGATAGAATTGTGAAAGAATAACATTTCCCTATGTATTAAATATGTCTAATCGTTGACCAGCTACGAAGAAAACTGTTGTCTGCTGAACTAATCTTTTATCCTTTGTTTTAAAAAATGGTGGAAATATTAATCAATAACTTTGCATGGGCCTCAATTTATTTCACTTGTTAGCAAACACGAAAAAGTCATGAAACATGTAATACTTGAAATTTTCACCTCTATTATGATGTAACCACTATACTACAATTTTCTTTTGATGTCCAAGATTTATAAGTTGTGTCTTTAAGAAGGTGTACAATATTCTACATTATTCAAAAATATTATGAATTGATAGACCAAAGAATGAGGTAATATGAATGTTTCCAGCTTTTAACTTATTATGACTTTTATTGTAAGGATTTTTGTGAAAAAAGCCACATTTGACTACAAACACTGGTATATTTTATTGGTTATTTGAGTTATTAAAATCATCTTTTAGTTCTCGGTTGATTTTAAAAATATAATTTGTCATGTTGTGAAAATATTTATAAAATAATTTAAACAATGATTATTAGAGTATGATAGTAAAATTAGAAAGGTATGAAATATGATGATTGCATAAAAATTAATGTGGGTCAAAGATATTGTATTTTTCTGTAGATTAGAAATGTTTCTTTCATGCTTTACAGTGAAACATCACATAATTTGATGAAAATATACTATGAAAATATAACTTTTATATTTTCATTGTAGCAAAAATATATTAAATCTTATATTTTTATCCTCAATGATGTCATCTTAGAAGATAAATGATGTCATCTTGAAGAATTAATGACTTCAGTATATAATTTGTGTAAAATATGTCTACTAAAACAGAAAACTTAGCATGAAAGAAACAGAATATTCATAAACTTTAATGTAAGATCCTTTTTTTATTTGAACTCGTGAACTCAGAAAATGACATATGAATATGTTTTCTGAGCTATCTCAGTGAAATAAAACTCAATCTTACACCAAAGTTGACAAATATCCGCTATATAGTTCAATATTATGATTAATTTAAATAACTATTTTATGATAATTGTTCATAAAATTTTTATGTTTAATTTTACTCATTTGAATATTTCTCAATAAGCAAAACAGTAGAGATACATTGTAGAATGTTATTTAAAAGTAAATATACATTTGTTTGTTAAACTTTAGTTTTAGATAACAATCTACAATGTATTTATAATAAGTTAGACAAACTCTCCTAGTTTCTTGGAGTTTTTTGTTGACATATTCTCCTTAGCCGTCAAAATAACCGGTCAATGTGACCGGGTTTGAGCATGCATGAATTACGTAGATAAACCAGAAATTTATAGTTTGGCAAAATCAGATCCTGCTCAAAAACAGATGCCGTCAGGTGTGCTGGACACCGTAAAATGACCTAAATTGTGTTGACATGGCATTAAATCTAGTAAAAAAAATAAATAAAAAAATGATTAAAACTTTAATTGAAGCAATAACTTGGAATAAAATGTGAAAATTAAGGTAGAATTGCCCTAATAGAAAACCATTATTCTAACCAAAAATAAACTTTTAGAAACTTGTATCTTATTGCATTTTTAATGTTTTCACCGTGTGATATATTTAAATTTCATTAACTATTATTTTGTAAGACGAATTCAAAATTAAACTATTTTTATATCAAAGGGAGATAATTACTCATTTTTATCAGAGGTTTGTATTAATAATTTTTTAAACTGAGTACTGCTTTATGAATCTAATCCATTCATAATATTAACATGATGTAATGACTTCAAATTATTATGATTGAAAACATTTATGATAGTTTTTGAATATATTAATGACTGTAAGTTGGTTTTATGGGAATTCTACCTTATCAACAGTATTCAGACAGCAGCTTGTTCAGTTACCCTGAACGTCCCAAAAAGTTCCGTAAGGGATGTGTCGGAACAACTCAACCCAAAGACAACTCAACCTGAGACAACTTAATCCCCTACTAAGGATTGAGTTGTCCCACTTTTGAGTTATGCACGGGTTGAGTTGTCTTCAGGTTGAGTTCTCCTGTACTTGTAATGTTAGCTAACAGTCGTTACTGAACACGCAGTTGGGTTAGTCAAACAATTGTATTTTTAAATCATAAGTATCTACACAACATGATAATCTTACATTCAATAACAAAATTTGTATTAAATTTGTTTTTTTGTCTTCAGTAACTTGTAATCAATGATCCTAATCCTTGTTTAGTGTCTAGGTTGAGTTGTCCACAGGTTGGGTTTTCTGTGCTTATGTATTGAGTTGTCCTTTCTATGAGCTGAGTTATCTTCGAGTTGAGTTTGTCTGATACTTCTTATCTCAAATCAAAAGGTTGTTGATTTCAGGTCTGTGCCTACACGCAGTCAAGCAGAGAAAGAAATACACACATAACTATACTTGTATATTTCCTGTTAATATGTAAAATAGATTTGATTGTTTCAGAAGAGTAGTTAGAAGTAAATAAATGAATACTCCATGTTAGATCACCATGGTTCTGGTAATAACGTTGAAATGAAATTTGAAATGAAAAAGAAAACTAAACATGTTCTTAGGGTAGAATTCCCCTAATACAAGACTATAATAAAAAACAAACTGGACATGTATAGTTTAGTTGAATTTATGATTGTGAACAATTTAAACATATTCATAAGTGATGCCAATCTTTGGCTAATGAATTTTCCTTTTTTTATTTGTATAGAGTAGAACCGGGTAATATCGGACACTCTCGGTCTTGTTTGTTCCTGATTTGCTTATCACTTGTGGTATCTATATAATTAATGGCATTCAGGTTACTGTACAAACTGAACCGGAGACCAGCTGCAAAATATTCATTTTCTACGACAGTAATGCATTGAAATGGTCTGTTTTTACATTGCAATCAATGTCGTGTAGTATCGGACGGGTGGAGTGTAGTATCGGACTTTCCTGAGGGCTTGTATCGGACACAAAATAGATCATTGGGGTTCATCAAACTGAAACGTTGTTTTAAAAAAAAGTTATTACTCATACAACAATTAGATTTAATGTAACTAGGCAGTAACCTGTATGCCGCAAATTATATAGTTATATAACCGATACGCACGTTGGGAACAAACAACACCAAGAGTGTCCGATATGACCCGCTCCTTCTCTATCGTATATTGAAAAGAGAGCACTGTATGTCGCACCCCAAACATCCAATCAAAAACTTTGTTATAAAAATGCTTGCAGTATTTTGATGACGTCAGAATAGAAGGCTTGGGTTAATGTTCTTCCGAATCTAATCATTATTGTCTATAATATTCAACAATTTTTAGAATTGTGACCAATTCAAGTTTGTGTCCAGAGAACCCTTCATGTCCGATGATACCCGGTTCTACTCTAAATGTTTTGTGAATTCAGCTACATTGTTTAAAGTAAACTCTGCCAAAATGCAAAATTGTGAAAACTCAAAGTAACATTTGTCTAAAAATATCCATTACTGAATGAAAAAAGTTTATTATTTGTTGTAATTTTATAGCTCACTTTTTAGCTTTATCTTTTCAATATCACATGTGATTACCTTTACTATGTCTAACAAAGGAAAACATTAGCTAAAGATTGGTACAGGTTTAAGGAATTCACAATCATAGAGCTTTCAAAACAATACAGGTCTTGTTTCTTTTTTGCCATAGTATATATAAAAATCTCAGAAATTTCTCAGAAGTCTGATATTTTACATGATCATAGTATTTCGTATGTGATCACCATTTCCGATTTTAAATGATATGAACTAGAATTAAGTAATCATGGACAAATTTTATTTAAATGATTTGAACTAGAATTAAGCAATCATGGACAAATTAAAAATTTTCTATTTTTTTATATCAAAGGGAGATAATTATTCACTTGGATTGAAAGTTTTGATCAATAACTTAGCAACAGAATTTGTTTGTTGAACCTAGTTCATGCTAAATTATTAACATGATGAAATAATGAAAAAAGTTTTGTTTTGTAATAATTTATCATGATTTTTGAAAATAGTTTTGACTGTAAACATACCATTATGGGAATTCTATCTTAAATATTATTGTTTGTATTTTTTCAAAACATGAATAATTTCATGGGGACTTTGTTCATGTGTTATTGTATGATTATATTGAACTGTCCGATTGCATAACTACACGGTTATCGCACACAGTATATATTAATTTCCGCATTCTATATATACAGAAATTTTCAGTAAAAATTACAATGTGTAGGTTAATTTAGTGTCGATCTCTCATCTGGTGGAATGGTCGTTCGGTTAAAGTACAATGCTACTAAACATCTATTTTTGAAAGAAGTGCAAGTCTGAAGCTAAATATGTCAGTTTTTTTTAATTTATTGTTCTTTGGTTTGATTTTTTTTGTTTAAGATCTATTTTATTCAGTAATTTTTGGAAATAGAAATAAAACACTTCAAAACAAACAATGTAAAAACCATTCAGTTTTACTGACAGTGTCAGTGTCGGTTGGGCTACTGTTATCATCACTTAAATAGATGCCACCAAATTTATAACAAATGCTTCTCTACAAGGTCATAATGCACAGGGCAATGTGTTTTACCCAATCCGTCCATGATTTAAATGAGAAAAAATAGATAAAATATGTTTCTATCGGGATTCGAACCCACGCTAAATTGATTTTAAGACTGACCGTCTAACCACAAACTACGATACGCGTTGCAAATAAGATATAATACATATGTGTTATGTGCTGACAATACACTCTACGTGAACTACCGAAATTAACCGATTATTAAATATTCCGTGTAATGTGACGTTTTAATTTATGCAATAGGACAGTTCAATATAATCGTACAATAGATTATTGGCCTCTTCATACATTTGTGATTTCTCAATGGTGTGTTTCATGATGTTATTGAACTTTTTGTGTTGTATAATAAGCCTATAGGCTGTGCATGTATATATAAAACTATCCCATTTAGTCACTGTGAAATTATTCAAGCTTTGACAATTTGGAAAAAATCGAGCTGTAAATACATAGAATTAGAAACTATTGTTTTATGTTATTCAACTTTCAGTGGCGCATTAATTAACCCCATTGATTTAAATACACTGGGGTTCAAAAGTTTCTTTACACAAAATGAATTTTAATGTTTTGAAGTATATTTTGATATACTTTGCATGTAGTTATTAGTTTCACTACAAATATACAGTTTACCATGGACCAGCAATTATGTTCTTTATTTATAAAAAATATATAATAAAAATACTAAACAAAATGTGCCTGCAATCATTTTTCTATGAAAAATAAGAGAAAATATGAAAAAATTAAATGTGTAAAGAAACTTTGGACCCCAGTGTATTCACCACAGTACATCAGTAGCCTGTTCAATTACACTAAACGTTCCAAAACGCTACGTAACGATACATTCGGAACTCCTCGGTCATTCGCTGTGAATAATCTAATCTAATAAACAAATATACGATTGTTAAGGCAATGAGTGATATTTCAAAATTTACGGACTAAAAATGAAGCTTCACTCATTGTCTAGACGATTGTATATTTGTTTACTTTTACACTAGTAGTTTCAAAATAGCGTCTAAATATGTCAGAGATTATTCACAGCAAATGGCTGAGGAGTTCCGAATGTATCATTACGGAACGTTTTGGCACGTTTAGGGTAATTGAACAGGCTACTGTATTCTTGATTGATATATTTAGATTTGAATCAGGGGAGTTAATGTATGCGCCACTGACTGTTGAATAAAATTGAACATTACCTGTACTTTAAAACAATGCCCACTTATGTTTTTCATTACATTGATAGTTGCCTATCTTTGTTATTTCAGAACTAGAATGTACTTAGTGAAGTATAAATGGTAATGTTGACAATAAAGCATTAAATCTCAACTTTTTAGACCTCCATCACCAGAACTTTCAACTTTACAGAGCAGGTACTTTTATTCCCTCATTTATGTTATATGGAATGTGTTATGTCAGGGTTTGGTATAGTTCGACATAATAACCTGAGCTTGAACTACTTCATTATAATAATTACACTCTTCACTTACATTAATTGTGAGTTTCTCTGTGCCTGTATAAGGTTATATACGTGTCTATAACAACCTTATTTTGTGACTAGTAGTCACTGACTACAAATCAATTTTGTAAACATGGCATGTTATTGTACTTAAAATTTTGGACTCGTTGGTTTTGGGGGAAACACGCCAGTCGGCAATATTGTGGCACAGTTTTCAAGTATTTATTCGTATGAAAACAAAATTTGTTGTTTATCATGTGTATTTTGCTGAAAGTCTATGATAAAGCACAATTTACAAATGAAGACAAAATAGACTGTAAAGACTGAGTTTAATATATTCTTACATAAAGGTCAAGCCCAGGTTAATATTGTGGGATTATACAACTCCACCATGAACAACTTATTCTGTATCGTGTATAGTTAGTTGTTTAAGTGAAAGTATTTAGACCAATTAAATTATATTTTTCTAAATTAAGTTTATCATGTATGGAAGGTATTGAGGAATAAAACAAATTTTTTATTTGGTTTCTATAGTTTTTAAAAAATTGAGAATAGCATGAAAAATGAAGATTGCATAAAATCATGTCAATTGTTAGGTATGTATTGCAGATAAAAATGTATCATTTAATTAAGTAAATTAAAACTGATTTGCAGATCATTGATAATTATTTGTATTATTTCTGATTATTCACTGATCGACTTGAAACATTTTAACAAACAAAATTGAAATTTGTAACTTTATATTATACTGATTGTAGATCTCGATTTTGTTTGACAAACTGTTACTTGTTAAATTAAAATAGCAATTATTACAGAGTGACTATTGGTTAGCATGTAACCAGTTCCTAATTAGGGTAGATTGGATGTGGGCAATATCCAACAAAGGGAAGTAACTCTTCTCAATTTTATTTTGTTGCATACTGTATGTACATAAATAAGATGAGTTAAGTATTTCCTGTCCAAATATCAATAAGACATCTAATTTCTGACTCACTATATCTTTCAAACTCTCTGCATCGTTAATGTATACGTCTTCCAGTTAACTGTTTAAATTAATCCATGTAAAATAAAAATTTCAAGTTTTAAAATAGATAAATTCTAATGTCCAACTCTTATGAATTAATCTCTCTGACTAGTTGCTAAGTAATCACTTGCTTTGACAAAAAGAAGTGGTTAGTAACTAAAAGTAGGCTTTAACCAGTTTTTATGATATGTTATGCCTAAAATCACTAAAAAACATGATATTTTTCTGTCAAATTAAAGGTTCAATTTAGGCTTTATCAAAATATATATTACATATGTATGAAGGGAAATAACTCTTACAAAACTAATAATTAAAGATTTTTGAGTTATCTCCCTTGTATTAAATGAAAACTTAGAAATGTAAAATTAATTATGTAAAAATAATTACCTTGTTACAAATGTAATTACTATCTAGTATATTGATTCGAATATATATTTATGATTTAAGTGTGTCGATTCTTAAATATTATTATTAGTAATATTAATTATATTATATATAGTTGATTATTAAAATAAATTAAAATAATTATTAAAAAATCAGCAAATCTGTAATTTTAAAATTAAAATATTATTAAATCTTTCATCTGCAGTACATACAATACTGATGCGCAATCTTCTTTTTAATGCTTTTGCTAATTTTTAATTAACAACTCTAAATTCCTAATAATGGTATTTTATTCATAAATATTTTCATACATGATTATATAACATTAAAAGTAAATTCTAATTTAGAATGATCATTTTTTCAATCAAATAAATAATGATATAATTTTTTATGATAAGGGTTAAGTTGTTCAGGGTTTGAGCTGTCCCTAACTGAAGCATGAGTTGTCTTGAGTTGAGTTGTTTCATGTTGAGTTGTCCTGATCCAGTTTTGTTCTATTGCAACCTAAATGGTCTGAAGTCAAAGACAGTATACATGTATATACAGTGGCAACCAAATGTTTGGAGACATTTTTACTTAGTAGGTCTACTTTAGTAGGCATACTAAAACTTTTTATTGAAAATTCTAAAATATTTTTGCATTAAAATGTTTTAGTTATGGTTTCAATTACAGTCAAGACTAACAGAGAAAAACTGTGTTTATAGGAAAAGCATTACATTGATCATAGTTTTGAAGGTTTTCGTTTATCAAATGCTGGTTCTTGAATGTGATGCATTTTATATTTTTTATTTTATCACCAACCGTACAAAATGTACTTCGCTTGCTTTTGTTGAAAAATCCTTTTAAGAATTTTTGCTGTAAGTTACCTTTGTCTCCAAACGTTTGGTTGGCACTGTACACATAAAGTATATAACTCCATTGAAAGTAATTTTATACTTAGTACGATTAGTGACTAGTTTTTTCACTATAAAAATGGTACTATTACACCGGGGAGGTTATACCCTTCCATAAAAATTTGACAATTATAATGTCGATTTTCCTCCATTGATTAGATAATATGGAGAAGTTTCTGGCCTTGGTCCAGGAAAGCTAGGTTAGGTGTGCTGGACGCCGTAAAATGACCTAAAATTGTGTTGACACGGCGTTAACTCCAATAAATAAAAAAAATAAAAATAAAAGGTACTATTACATGTGTAACCAAGTTAAATATTTGAAGATTTGAATTCGCAAATTTGCAGTAACTTTACTGCTAGAAATTTCAGCAGTTTAGCAGTAAATATTTGAAAATGATGGTTATATTGCTCCAACTTTCAGTAATATTGGTAAGGGTAATGACTGCGATGATGGTTGTCAAGTTGAAATATTGAATATTATCATATAAATAGACTTTGAAGAAATACCACGAAATATAAGCTGAGTGTAAGTGTTAATTATTGTTCTCAATGTAACTGTCAACCTCACATTGCTTAATTTTATACATGAACATGAAGAACATATCTACATTTACTGACAGAAAACAGAGAGAAATTAGATGCTTGTACCTACTGCTAAAATGCCTAGCAGTAAGTTTCCTGCTGTACTGCTGATGTTGCTGCTGATTTCACATACCTTCAATAACTTAATGTTTTTATTAATACTTACTGTATTCGATACATAACTTCTCTTAGATGAAATATTTATCAAGATAAGTTACAATTCTAATAAAATTATTATTTATTAAACATGAAATTATTAATTTTTTAATTGCACATAGTGCTGTAGCATTTGTAAAAAAACAAGTCATAGGCCTAGTTTAAATCCTACCAGTGGCGTACCAAGGGCTTTTTAATGTGTACGCAAAATCCTAGGGGTCAAGGGCATGCCCCCCCCCCGAATTTGTTTTTCTGTAGATCATTTCAGGAGCATTTTTGCAACTATTCAAAAAGAGTCTGTATAATTTCATTCTGGACACAATATAGGAAGACAACAGTCGTACCAATTATCATTCATTTTTAACCAGCGTTTAAATAATTATATAGACTGGAGTCAAAGACAAACAACGAATTTTAAAACCGTAAATTCAACTCCCAAAAGGCATCGCAAGTCCCATTGAAACATAACTTAACATAAGGTTTGTAAAATAAGGATCAAGCAGTTTTGTTTCACACACCCCTACCCCCCTCAGGCCTAAGATTTTATTACGTTTTTTGGCTTTTGTATTTTTCGATTTTCTTGACCAATGTGTATGCAGCTGCGTACTCTGCGTACTGGTAGCTACGCGCCTGCCTACAATCAGTGTTGAATTTGTTTAGTCCAAGGAAAAGTAGTTGAATGTACTCTGAGAATTGCAAGTTTTGTACAGCAGATTTGTTATTGCATAACATAATTACAAAATTAATGAATGAGAAAACTTTATGATAACTTAAAGTTAAATGCTGTTGTTTGTTACCATACTTGTCCGTTTTAAAAAGAATGGTTTAACATGGCTCATCGTACTACTTATTAATTGGTATAAACAAAATCAATGTTGATAGTTGAGAAAGTGAGTTTAAAGTTTTGCTACAGAGACCTGTGCTTGTGTTGTTTAGTATTTCAAAATATCACATTTCAGTTAAAGTTTCTTGTTTGCTTTATTTCAGAATGATGTGATCAGAAGTATTCATCGAGCATATCAAATTGGTGAATGTAAAACTATTGATCTCAGCAGTAGAAGAATCAACCAGATGAATTTTATGTACAGTTGGCCCATTTTTCTAGCAAGTCATCTCGGACTTTATGTCCTTGAGATGATTGTCCAATTTCGTTTACTTGTTATAATTTGACCTGCTGATATTTAACAAGTCATCTCGGACTCCTTGTCCTTGAGATGTTTGTTGTCCAAGTAGATTTATTAAATTGTGTTGTTGTTTTATTATTCAAAAGAATTTAATACCTCACATTTTTCGAACCCCAAAAAAGTAGGTTACGAAAAATATTAGGGACGTATCATTGTGTCCCCAATATTTTTCGAAACCAACTTTTTTGGAACGAAAGGTTTGAGGACGAACCTAGATAAAAAAGATTAGTCCCAATTATTTTTCGTACCCAACTTTTTTTGGCACGAAAGGTTTGAGGACAAATCTACATGAAAACTAAGATTCATCCCCAATATTTTCGTAACCAACTTCTTTTGGTACGAAATGTTTGAGGACGAATCACGAAAAAAACAAGATTCGTCCCCAATATTTTTCGTAACCAACTTTTTTTTAGTACGAATAGTTTGAGGACGAATCCCGATGTAAACAAGATTCGTCCCCAATGTTTTTCGTAACCAACTTTTTTTTGGTACGAAAAGTTTGGGAACGAATCACGATGTAAACAAGATTCGTCCCCAATATTTTTCGTAACCAACTCTTATTTGGTACGAAAAGTTTGGGGACGAATCCCAATGTAAACAAAGATTCGTCCCCAATATTTTTCGTAACCAACTTTTTTTAGTACGAAAAGTTTGAGGACGAATCACGATAAAAACAAGATTCGTCCCCAATATTTTTCGTAACCAACTTTTTTTTGGTACGAAAAGTTTGAGGACGAATCCCGTTGTAAACAAGATTCGTCCCCGATGTTTTTCGTAACCAACTTTTTTTTGGTACGAAAAGTTTGGGGACGAATCCAGATGTAAACAAAGATTCGTCCCGAATATTTTTCGTACCCAACTTTTTTTTGGTACGAAAAGTTTGGGGACGAATCCCGATGTAAACAAGATTCGTCCCCAATGTTTTTCGTAATCAACTTTTTTTTTGGTACGAAAAGTTTGGGGACGAATCCAGATGTAAACAAAGATTCGTCCCGAATATTTTTCGTACCCAACTTTTTTTTGGTACGAAAAGTTTGAGGACGAATCACGATAAAAACAAGATTCGTCCCCAATATTTTTCGTAACCAACTTTTTTTTGGTACGAAAAGTTCGAGGACGAATCCCGTTGTAAACAAGATTCGTCCCCAATGTTTTTCGTAACCAACTTTTTTTTGGTACGAAAAGTTTGGGGACGAATCCCGATGTAAACAAGATTCGTCCCCAATATTTTTCGTACCCAACTTTTTTTGGTACGAAAAGTTTGGGGACGAATCCCGATGTAAACATGATTCGTCCCCAATATTTTTCGTAACCAACTTTTTTTTTGGTACGAAAAGTTTGGGGACGAATCCCGATGTAAACATGATTCGTCCCCAATATTTTTCTTAACCAACTTTTTTTTTGGTACGAAAAGTTTCGGGACGAATCCCGATGTAAACATGATTCGTCCCCAATGTTTTTCGTAACCAACTTTTTTTTGGTACGAAAAGTTTGGGAACGAATCACGATGTAAACAAGATTCGTCCCCAATATTTTTCGTAACCAACTCTTATTTGGTACGAAAAGTTTGGGGACGAATCCCAATGTAAACAAAGATTCGTCCCCAATATTTTTCGTAACCAACTTTTTTTAGTACGAAAAGTTTGAGGACGAATCACGATAAAAACAAGATTCGTCCCCAATATTTTTCGTAACCAACTTTTTTTTGGTACGAAAAGTTCGAGGACGAATCCCGTTGTAAACAAGATTCGTCCCCAATGTTTTTCGTAACCAACTTTTTTTTGGTACGAAAAGTTTCGGGACGAATCCCGATGTAAACATGATTCGTCCCCAATATTTTTCGTAACCAACTTTTTTTTTGGTACGAAAAGTTTCGGGACGAATCCCGATGTAAACATGATTCGTCCCCAATATTTTTCGTAACCAACTTTTTTTTGGTACGAAAAGTTTCGGGACGAATCCCGATGTAAACATGATTCGTCCCCAATATTTTTCTTAACCAACTTTTTTTTTGGTACGAAAAGTTTCGGGACGAATCCCGATGTAAACATGATTCGTCCCCAATATTATTCGTACCCAACATTTTTTTGGTACGAAAAGTTTGGGGACGAATCCCGATGTAAACAAAGATTCGTCCCCAATATTTTTCGTAACCAACTTTTTTTTGGTACGAAAAGTTTGGGGACGAATCCAGATGTAAACAAAGATTCGTCCCGAATATTTTTCGTTCCCAACTTTTTTTTGGTACGAAAAGTTTGAGGACGAATCACGATAAAAACAAGATTCGTCCCCAATATTTTTCGTAACCAACTTTTTTTTGGTACGAAAAGTTCGAGGACGAATCCCGTTGTAAACAAGATTCGTCCCCAATGTTTTTCGTAACCAACTTTTTTTTTGGTACGAAAAGTTTGGGGACGAATCCAGATGTAAACAAAGATTCGTCCCCAATATTTTTCGTAACCAACTTTTTTTTGGTACGAAAAGTTTGGGGACGAATCCCGATGTAAACAAGATTCGTCCCCAATGTTTTTCGTAACCAACCTTTTTTTTGGTACGAAAAGTTTGGGGACGAATCCCGATGTAAACAAAGATTCGTCCCCAATATTTTTCGTACCAAACTTTTTTTTGGTACGAAAAGTTTGGGGACGAATCCCGATGTAAACAAGATTCGTCCCCAATATTTTTCGTAACCAACTTTTTTTTGGTACGAAAAGTTTGGGGACGAATCCCGATGTAAACAAGATTCGTCCCCAATATTTTTCGTAACCAACTTTTTTTTGGTACGAAAAGTTTGGGGACGAATCACGATGTAAACAAGATTCGTCCCCAATATTTTTCGTAACCAACCCTTTTTTTGGTACGAAAAGTTTGGGGACGAATCCAGATGTAAACAAAGATTCGTCCCCAATGTTTTTCGTAACCAACTTTTTTTTGGTACGAAAAGTTTGGGGACGAATCCAGATGTAAACAAAGATTCGTCCCCAATATTTTTCGTACCCAACTTTTTTTTGGTACGAAAAGTTTGAGGACGAATCACGATGTAAACAAGATTCGTCCCCAATATTTTTCGTAACCAACTTTTTTTGGTACGAAAAGTTTGAGGACGAATCCCGAAAAAAAACAAGATTCGTCCCCAATATTTTTCGTACCCAACTTTTTTTTTGGTACGAAAAGTTTGGGGACGAATCCTGATGTAAACAAAGATTCGTCCCCAATATTTTTCGTAACCAACTTTTTTTTGGTACGAAAAATTTGGGGACGAATCCCGATGTAAACAAAGATATGTCCCCAATACTTTTCGTAACCAACTTTTTTTTGGTACGAAAAGTTTGAGGACGAATCCCGATGCAAACAAGATTCGTCCCCAATATTTTTCGTAACCAACTTTTTTTTGGTACGAAAAGTTTGAGGACGAATCCCGAAAAAAAACAAGATTCGTCCCCAATATTTTTCGTAACCAACTTTTTTTTGGTACGAAAAGTTTGAGGACGAATCCCGAAAAAAAACAAGATTCGTCCCCAATATTTTTCGTACCCAACTTTTTTTTTGGTACGAAAAGTTTGGGGACGAATCCTGATGTAAACAAAGATTCGTCCCCAATATTTTTCGTAACCAACTTTTTTTTGGTACGAAAAATTTGGGGACGAATCCCGATGTAAACAAAGATATGTCCCCAATACTTTTCGTAACCAACTTTTTTTTGGTACGAAAAGTTTGAGGACGAATCCCGATGCAAACAAGATTCGTCCCCAATATTTTTCGTTACCAACTTTTTTTTGGTACGAAAAGTTTGGGGACGAATCACGATGTAAACAAGATTCGTCCCCAATATTTTTCGTAACCAACATTTTTTTGGTACGAAAAGTTTGGGGACGAATCCCGATGTAAACAAGATTCGTCCCCAATATTTTTCGTAACCAACTTTTTTTGGTTCGAAAAGTTTGGGGACGAATCCCGATGTAAACATGATTCGTCCCCAATATTTTTCGTAACCAACTTTTTTTGGTACGAAAAGTTTGGGGACGAATAACGATGTAAAGAAAATTCGTCCCCAATATTTTTCGTAATGAATTTTTTTTTTGGTACGAAAAGTTTGGGGACGAATCACGATGTAAACAAGATTCGTCCCCAATATTTTTCGTAACCAACTTTTTTTTGGTACGAAAAGTTCCGGATGTAAACAAGATTCGTCCCCAATATTTTTCGTAACCAACTTTTTTTTGGTACGAAAATTTTGAGGACGAATCACGGTGTTAACTGATTCGTCCCCAATATTTTTCGTTACCAACTTTAGTTTTTGTACGAAAAGTTTGGGGACGAATCACGATTAAACTAGGATTCGTCCCCAATAATTTTCCTAACCGACTTTTTTTCGGTACGAAGACTTTGGAGACGAATGAAAATGTTAACAAGGATTCGTCCCTAATATTTTTCATAACCCACTTTTTTTGGTACGAAAAGTTTGAGGACGAATCGAAATGTCGACAAAGATTCGTCCCCAATACTTTTTGTAACCCACTTTTTTTGGGAACGAAAAGTTTGATGACGAATTTAAATGTAAACTAAGATTCGTCCCCAATATTTTTCGTAACCAACTTTTTTCCGTAACGAAAAGTTAGAGGACGAATCGAAATGTAGACAAAAATTCGTCCCCAATACGTTTCGTAACCATCTTTTTATGGTACGAAAGTTTGAGAACGAATCCTAATGTGGACAAAGATTCGTCCCCAATACTTTTCGTAACCAACTTTTTTGCTAATAGGAAAAGTTTGAGGACGAATCGAAATGAAGACAAAGATATGTCCCCAATACTTTACGTAACCAACTTTTTTGGTACGAAATGTTAGAGGACGAATCAAGATGTAAACAAAGATTCGTCCCCAATATTTTTTGTAACCAAATAGAGTAAAATTAAACTTTTTATATAGATTAAAAACCCATTTATAGAAATCATTTTTTAGACTTCAACTAAATTTATTTCAGTGTCCATAGATTAGATTTCCACTTTTTCCATAGACTAGAAATTTACTCCTTCCATGGACTAGAAATCCACTCTTTCCATGGACTAGAAATCCACTTTTTCCATAAACTAAATTTCTTTAAATCTAAATTTCCATGCAGTTCTAAAGTATTTTGTGACCCCTGGGGCGGGGTCAATTTAAACCCCAGGGGTATAATTTAAACAATTTTTGTAAAGCGCCTTCTAGTGATGCCACATGCCAATTTTAATAACTTTAATAACACGCACCCCCTAACGCACTAACGCACATTGGTCAGACCACAGCAATAGCTCACCTTGAGCACTTTGTGCTCAAGTGACGATAAAAACGCCAAGAATTTTATAAAAATAAAATTGGTAACTTGTATAAAACACCGAATCGGTGAGAAAATTTGCCGATTTTACAAAAAAATCGTCGGTTTAAGATAATTCTAACCAGACGAGATTAGCGGTATCTTGTCAAAACAAAAAGCAAATAAAATACACGGTCATAGTTGTACATTGTGTAATTATTTTAAAATAAAACATTTTACCCTATATTTAAAAACAAAATGACATAGAATTAATTCCTTTGTAATATATATAAGCCATTCCCTGCCAGGTATATGTGTTTGTATGTTATAAGATGGAAGAATAAATTTCCGCAATATGTTAAATGAAGAAAAAAATTCTTTACTATTTAGTATGATATCGACGAATCCAAATTTCTTAAGCACCATATAACAACATTTCTTTTTTTCTTCTAAATTTGACCAAACTCAAATATAATGCATGATAAATCTACAGCATGAATTGAAGTATAATTTCACTAACTATCGGATATTCTCATGTTTAAACAGAAAAAAAAACATAATGAATATTGGGTTCAATATTGTTGCGAGTTTTGAAAAATACATACATGTAGTTAACATTTGGAAAAGCAAGTGTTTTGCATGATGTTTTTTAAAAATAGTATGTAAATAAAATCAACGAGCATTTATTAAATAAAAGAAGTAAATGCTTTAAATGTGATTACATACCGTAAAAGGTTACTGGACACACCTCGTTTACTCAATGTGATGGAAATACATGTATTAGAAACACTTACAAGTAATTTAACTATTCCTTAAAGGGGTACTGGAGGGGTGCTCGAATGCTCAATTTTAGACCTTCATTTTTCAAAATTTCGGAAACCCCTCCCGTACCCACACCAAGTTGGGTCTACCAGCCCCCCCCCCCCCAGGCAGCCCTGTTCTGTATCCGCCCCTGAGATATACTTATTGCCGCTAGATGACATTGCTTACTCCCTAATAGTCGATAGTTTTACTGGAAATGCAATAATTTAAGTTAATCTAATGTACACTGTTTAACACGACACTGTAACAATTGAATTGAACCACATTTGCAATGTTATGTTCAAACCCCTGTAGAGCACAAACGGCGAAGTTTGATCCTGAAAGACAGGGTATACAGACGTATTTTATGCTAATACCAACCAATGAGCAATATCATACAAGTCCATCTTGGTGCTAAAAGGAGGGGTGTTACCTCAAAAAAGCCATATATATCAGATATACTTACTATGTACTTTTTTAAGAGGGTTCGAATCCCCGTAGAGCCCAAATGGTGAAATCTGACCACAGAAGACCGGGTATACAGACGTACACTATGCTAATACTATTTGAATGAGCCCCTCCATAATAGTCTATTTTGGGACTGAAAGCGGGGGCTTGACCTCAAATTAGCCATATAATATATGTACTTTAAACGTTTTAAAGTGGGTTCGAACCCCTGAAGAGCCCAAACGGTGAAGTGTGACACCGGAAGACCAGGTATACAGACATATTTTATGCTAATACCGAACGAATGAGCAACATATTACAAGTTCATCTTGGGGCTCAAAGGTCCAGTATACAAGCTAATTGCTAAATACTGTTTTATGAGAAAGTTTTGGGAAACCTTACATGTTCACAACATTTGGTTGCATTTCTTTTTTTGATGTGATATTAATCAAACATATAATGTTTATCTTAATGATTTACACTTGAAGTTTGTTTCAAATATTATCAGAATGCTATGTTTAGATAATTTTGAGTAATTAGGCTCAGGTGAGCGAGTAAGGGCCATCATGGCTCTCTTGTTATTTGTTTTCAGTTCTTTAAATCATACGGACTTATTATTGTTTTATTTTATGTTTAATACATGCTTATCATTTTCAATATGTTTTTAATGCTCACATCTTATTACAAACTAATGAGATGAGGTATATATATGTTAATTGTCAACACATTACATGTCACAATCTCTTACTATTACCTATGCTGATAACTTGGTAAAATGAATAACATTATGTAACAAACAATGTTAATTGTCTTTTTTGTATCATTTCAATTTCTTATGCAATAAAATTTTTGTTTCTCTGACATGAGACTTGGTTTTCAATATGCGTTTCTCTAAATAATTAAACAATCAACAATAAAAAGTAAGGAAGAAAGGTTTGTTGTGTTTCAACAAATGCGAGTTCTTTTTAAGAAATAACCATGTTACAATTAGTTATGCATGTTTTCTGGTCTTACATTGCAACTTTCTTGAAACTGGTACTCTTTCATATATCAATAATGGTATTTTCTGGTAATACAAACAGGTAACCCGACAAAACACAGCGTCGACGAGTCCATACACGCACCCCTATTTTGACTACTCGACGTCATTTTTTTTTCATCATGTCACCTCAAATGCATCGTTTTGATTGGCTTAAGGCAACGGGTGTCGACACAAGCGCTTAAATCTTGATAATTGTCTGTATCGTTGGTCAGGACCGACGATAATTAGAGCAATACAATGTGGAACCATCTGAATGGGGCTCCCACAGCTAATCTTCACCGCTGTAAAAACTTTTATTCCCGATATCATAATAATTTGCTGTGCTTCTTAAATTCCATGTGCAGTATTTCTTAGTATTTGGTTAATTATATGTAATTATAACACTATTTTGTATTCCAACTTTTCTTTGTATAACACATGTTTGAAATGTTGTGTCCATTCAGTTACCTGAAAACGTAGATTTTGAAGTGAGCTATACTGATTTCCTAAAATTGTTGTATATAGTTGTTCTTCGAACAACTTAAAATGAAAATATGAGGGCAGCGGAGTGATCGTTTAAAGATATTTCGAGGAAAAGTTCGAAAGACACAATTGAGACTACTTATTTCAGAAGGTATAGACATTATTTTACACCGCCAGAAGTTGAAAGTTTAGCAGAATCCTCTTAACACGGTTATGGGTTGTTAGCGAGTTTGTAGCTTTGACAATATTCAAGAACATATATATATATATGGAAATATCTCAGGTAGTTGAGTCGACGTTCCAGCACGAAAACAATTTATTTTGCGCTAGTTTAAATCTTATACAACACTGAGTTTTTAATAGTTTTGTAAAGGAGTACATCGATACAACTATATTTAATATACAAATATAATTTATACAGTGCCCTCCAATAGCCCGGTGTAGACAAAATCCTGGTTTTAGAACAAACATATTCATATTTACTCCTAAAGAAATAAACAATGAGTCTTTTCAGCAAATTCCAAAATGATAATTCAAAGAGTTTATCATTATAATTATGATCTTAAACTCTTTTCTTTTACAAAAACATGCTTAACTACCAGTAAAGTTATATGGTCACGGGGGCCCAACTCCGTCACAATGTGAGTGGATTTCTGTCGAGCTAATGTCACGGATGCCTGTCGATAGTGTCACGGATTTTTACTAGAAATAAGATACAGAACTGTTTAAGCTAGTTAAATAACGTTTCTTTTATACTAAGATTGTTTCTTAGATTATGTTTTATGATATAATAAGTTTTGATCAAGTCGGTAAGCGACTACTAGCAGTTTGTGAAATCCGTTTGCAATATTCGATACGTCACGGTATTCATGACGAGGTTGTATCTCATGTCACAGATTTCTGTCTATAGTGTCACAGATTTTTCCAAATATAAAACAAGTGTAGGACTTGATGATCCACTTAATGCGTTGAATATAACGCGTAAAACCGTAGCAAAACAAAAGTATATTTTTTAAAAATCGATTCGATTATGTTTCAAAATTGTACCTTTTTCAGGAACTATGTATTTTACCTGATACGCGTCGACATAAACTATCACGTACGTCAGTTAGAGTACCAGGCTTACATGAACCTGAAAAAGGCTCACAGCCAATCAGAGACCATCATCAAGTTGACCCATCGAAAATATTGCCTCATGTCCTTTATGGATTGACTAATATTCGAATTTGATATTATTTGTAAGCACAATTTTTTCCATTGTAAAGTTTTAATTTTAACTTACAGCTTTTTACAACTGCGATTACATACAGTTTTGCTTTCTTATACTTCTGTTTATTGTTTCTTAATTATACATGCAGATAGTTTCACAAGAAATGTTAAGACATAAGTCATAGTTGCCTAAATAGGAAAAAAGCTGGAACTATTCAATTGATTTTTATCAACTCCAGTGGTCGGAAAATTGTACCAGAAATACTGTACATTAGTTGTTTCTGGAATTTGTATCCTGAGAATTGATTCATGTTTTTATTAGAATTCAAATACAACTTCATGTAATGGACTTATACCAAAAGATTTCTTGTTAAATAATCAACTGATACGCGTCATGGATTGTTCATTCATGCAGATAATTGGAGTAACATGTTCAAATACGTGTTTCATTTACGATGACTGACATTGACAAGCACTTTACAAAAATTATTGTATACATATTTTCATGTTGAAATCTGACAAGACAATGTCACCCACCCCTAACCCTAAATAAGATATTCATAATCAATTCTCATTCAATAGCCTCAAGCCCGTTTTTTTTGTTCATCATAACTTATGATTATGAGTTATCCATGTACAGTACACCAATGTGAATAATCTCCGAGATGATCTCAGACCTTAACTTATAGTAAAACATAAACATTAGGCAAAAATGTACAAGTATACATGCATCCTTTACAGGATTAATAAAACAAAACTTATCATTCATTTACAAAATGATGTTTAGTTATAACTGTTGATAAACAAAAGGAGGTTAAAATCTACATGTGAAGTAACAAAATTATCTATTTATTAAGAAACATATGATTTCAAAATCCATCATAAACAAAAACATGGTTGTATATTCAAACTGAAGGTTCCTGTGAACAGCTCTATGGTGCCTACTTGAATTACTACTTTATGTGGCCTGTATGGACATTTTTCATATGTGTCAGACGCTTTGTAAAGTTGTAATTGTTGTCAGAAACTTCAACATTTAGAGACACATGCAATTCATCTAGAAAACAATATCACAAGTATTACTGTACAAAGTGGTGTCACTGAGTCAAAGCTACTATAACACTATCTTTGTCAAATGTATCTGTGAAAGAACTTAGGACTCAGTAGCTTACATACTAATGCTTATCTATGAACACTTTTAGATGAATTGCTTATCTTCAGTTATAAGCTGGACATTCACGGAAATTCAAGTTTGTTTCCGTTAAAACATCAACTTTCACTTGGGTTAATGTCAAAGCCTTTTGTCTTGTACGTCCTTGGTTTAAGTTTGCCATCATCGTTGAAAATCAAAATGGAAAACAGACCATATTGGATAAAACGAAGCCACGCTATGAACGACTTCCGTTTCAGAGGTAAACAACTCGGGACAACATCTACATCTTGCTCGGGAAGCCTGAAAAAAATGAAAACTATCGTCAGTAATACTGTGACATTAACGCAAGTATTGTCATATAAACTGTGACATGACGGGAAAAATCCGTGACATCTAGGTTTTGCATTTTGATTGATTCTTCAATAAAAAAGACATTGATATGAGTTAAAAATCATCACTTGACAAATATTACTTATCATTGGCTTCTTATCGATAGGAAAATACGTAACTACCTTTTTCTGTCCGTTTAGTTCTTCAGAGCTCGTCCGAAATCCGTAACAATATCGACAGGCATCCGTGACATAAGCTCGACAGAAATCCACTCACGTTGTGACGGAGTTGGGCCCCCGTGATGGTAGGGCTGCTGCGAGTATCCGAGTACTCGGATATTCGCGATCTCGAACAGAAAATCGAGTACGAATATTCGTCACGTCCGAAATCGTCGGATCGCGATCCAAAAAAAGAACATTTTAGCTTAATTGTCACTGAAAACGAGCCGCACTACTTATATTTTTTATACTGAATTATCTTGTGTCAAAATTTCGATTTAAACAAAATGTTATCGCTGAAAATGCCCCATAAGACGTCTGGTAATAGAAATGTTTGGAGTACATGGTTTTCCGTACAGTAAAAGCTTGTTATTCTTAACTTATTTTTTATAGCATGAATTCCTGTATGCTTCTCCATTAACTAGTGTTTCGTGGTTCGATTCGTGAATCGCTACACATGAATCGTGGTTTGATTCGGATCGCCACTAGCTCAACGATCCACAGTCCTAATTAGTTGTTAAATTTACAACAACGTGTGGAGCAGCCTATATCTTAGTATATTCTACTAATTTAACATCAGATCTGTAAAGAAACTTTTGAACTCCATTCTATTCGGGTGTTCCAATATACTTTTTGTACGTGAAATGTGAGGCCATATCTAAACGATTGTATGATTATATTGCATATACAGATAAATTTCGTTATACACATATGTACATGTATAAATACTACATTGGTTATCGCAATTCTACTGATCGAGAGGTCGCGAATTCGATTCCCGAGCAGGACATACTTTCGTGGAGCTTGGTCATGAAATTATTTCTACTACCATGAGTTTCCTTCATACCAATGATTCTTAATTAAGTAAGGCAGTTGTCAGTCACTGACGATAGTATGTACTTTGTAGTTGGTTAACAGCTAAATCCAGAGATTTAACCTTTCCAGGAACAGTGAGTAGGTTGACTGACTGCCGTTAAATGACCTATAAAATGTGTTTCTACGGCATTAAACCTAACAAAAGCAAAATCGAGCGATTTTTTGTCCATTTGTAAGTCCAAAAGCTGAAATGAGATGTAATGAGTGTGTATATTATGACCATTTCGATATTAATACATGTACTATCGATATGACCATGGGACTGAGCACCTCTCACTCTCTATAGGATAAATGTTTACCCTACAAGCACGGGCCCGAGGGAAAGTACTGATTTAAGACCAAACAAAATATTCCTGGTGGCATCTGCACAGACATACAATGGGGGACCAAAAGTTTCTGAACGCATGTAACTTTTTCATATTTTCTATTATTTTTCATTGAAAATGTATAGCAGATACATTTTGTTCATTTTTTTAAATTTTATATTTACAATAATTACGAACTGGTTGATGTCGAATTGTATATGAGTTATGTATACTTCAAAACAATATTCAATATGGATAAAGAAACATTTGGAACCCATTGTATTTGTTCAGATTTTCCATTGTTGGTCGTTGTTTTCATATCGTTGCTCAACGTTTTGCATCGATGCGACGTCACTTCAATGGCTAAATTGTAACCCTTGTAGATCTATATTTCAGGACTTATGTCATGACATTCCACTGAATAAATTCGTAATTATTTTACCTTCATACCATGTTTACATTGAATCAGTAAAACTCACATTTCATAAATGTTGACAGCAGTTGAAATTCAGGATTCTCTCAGATCAGCTACTATATGAAAATACTCATTAATTGCATAAAATATTGCAATACATATCAGCAGTAGTCCAGTGGAAGGACGCACACTTAGGGAACAGGAGGTCCTAAATCCCACGAGAAGCACGGCTTTTTTCCTTGAGCAAGAAATTTACCTGCGATTGCTTCACTCCATCCAATTGGAATTGTTACCTGCGAGGGTGGTAGAATACTGTTGCATCAATTTGTCGGCTCCACTTTAAGTGGAGTAAAAGACTCCCCAGGGAGATTGATAGATATATACCAGTAGCCTAGTGACCAGGGGTAACAGCTGTTAAGTCAGTGAAACTTATGACTATAAAATGTCATTTATGCCATCTGCCAATGGTAGAATATTATATACCTTTAAAATTTCATATCATAGTTATTTATATTATCCCTCTGCCATTGAACTGCAAAATTATGATACTGATTTACTTTAACTTTTTTGTAAGAATTTTTGTGAATAGCTGCACTATATTTAGTGTCTTTTTTCAAATGCCACCATAGGCTGTTTGTATTGCAGCTCTGTAGTAGCACAAGCAAATGGAAATAGACATAGTCTTTGATCCTACCAAGTTTTAAAAGGTATATAATATTCTACATTATTCAAAAATATTTGGAAATGATTAGCCAAAAAATGACTGCATTATTAATGTTTTTGCTTTTGACTTACGGTGATTTTTATTGTCAATTTTCTTTTTTGGAAAAGCACCACAGTACTGATATGTATGAAGTCTGCTAAAATCTATGATCCAAATCTAGCATCAAACCATTGACTAACATAGTCATATGCAGATATCCTACCATACCTCCATGATTGAAGGCATTTAAGGGAGCAGAAGTGGCCCTATCATAACACTGCTACATACTGAATATAGTGTCCTGCAATTTAGGACCATGCTTGCTGCCTTTGGACGACAGTTAATGTTAAAGTTGGCAAAAAACAACAACAGAACTTTATATATATGATTGCAAAAATATATATATTTCATATAAAGTAAATTGAGAGTAGAAAACAACATTGCTACAAGATTGCAAGGAAAAAATAACAGTCACACATACCCTGATTATTATAAAAATCTCGATATCTATAGAAAGTATTATAAAATATGACATACACAGGCGTACTAAGTGTTGGGCTGCCAAAAACTTTCACAGTAAAAAACAAAACTTTTCCCTGATCTTACAAAACATTCATGGTATTTAAATGTATAAAGTCATGTGATTTTACAAAAAAAATTGAACAAACTTATTGTCCAAGTACAGTTTTCTAGTAGGACTGTCATAATATAACGGTATACCATTATACCGCAATAAGCAGCTGGAAAATTGGATAATTCTTCCATTCGCGAAATAAATGTAGCGAAAAATCAGTTTTTCCATTGTTCATTCTATCTAAACTTAAGTTACAAAAATTTAACTGATTTGTGCGCATCACAGTCCTAAAAGACCATATAAACTAGAGGCTAGATTCTATCAGTAGCTCCATGTAACATTTGCACTGTTTATACCTTGATTTTCAACCAATAAATTATACATAAATACAAGTAAAAACACAAGGAACAATAAATTAGGCCACAAAATATTGTTACATACACTGCGGTCAAAAAGTTTCTTTACATGTGTAGTTTTTCCATATTTCCTTTATTCTTTATGGAAAAATTATTGCAGACATATGTGGTCTGGTATTTTTTAATTCATATTTATAATACATGAAGAACACAATTTGTGGGCTTAGCGCAAAACAGTTGTAATTCACTCTTTTTTAACTCGAGTTACGACCGTTTTTGGCAAAGCCCGCAGATTGATGGTCTGAGTTAAATTGAATATTAGTTGTGAAACTTATAAATCCATAAAAATTGTATGAAATTATACTTCAAAACATAGACATTTATTGTGTAAAGAAACTTTTGGACCCCTTAGGTCATTAATAAAAAATATACATCATGTCCTTGCCTGTACTAAGGGCAACGAATCACAAAAAGTTTGAGCAAAAAGAGCAAACATAGATGTTATGATATACATGTATTTATTATGGTGTAAAATTGAGTTTATTTCATGAGGTCATCAAATATGATACATCAATACAATTCTACTCTAAGCTATTACATTTTTTCATACATAAATATTTTCAGCTGGTAGTCACAACTTTCTTTTATTGAGAAACCACATGAGATTGATGTTAACAACATAAATTTTTCAACAATTGAAAAAAGAAAAAGAATCTAATTTAATGAAAACATACAGTGAAAATATAAAGAATGCTTGGTTTTGTTGCCGCACTTATACAATTATACTATCTTAAGCTTGTTTTAACAGCTTGCTCGCATAAATTTGTTAAAAAATGAATATAAATTAGATTAAATGAAGATAAAGAGGATATTTGTTTATTTTGGTGTAAAATCGATTTTTATTTCACAAGTGAGCTAAGAATGCAATATTTTCATGAGTGGCATAGCCACGAGTGAAAATATGATATTAACTCACAAGTGAATAAAATAGATCTTATACTGAAATCAACAAATTTTCTGTTTATTATATGCTTCAAACTGGCTTTTTGTAGAGTTTAAATATGATAAGTCATCAGAATGGCGCATAGAAACAGTGAAATATTACAAGTTTATTTTTATTGTTTCAAAACATTGGAATATCGATTTTTATTTCACCGATAAACCCAGTATTCCACTGGAAAGCATATAATAATAAATTCTATCCAGATCTATTCTTCCATAAGAATTCCAATAAAAATTAACATGAATAAAGTAAAGCTTTGCTACAAAGATCACCTTAGTTACTGCAAAATCATGTCAGGTTTTAAGATTGTCATTTCCAAAATGCTTAAATTGAGCAGAAAAATGTCCCTATATTAAGACAAATAGGTTCCTATAATGAGACAATTCTACTGTTAAGAAAACCAATGGTCCTAATAATAGTAGAACTTAACTGTTGTAATGATATTATATTCAGAAAATATAAAGTATAGTCCTACAAAATTAACCTGGCCCCAGTTTCACGAAAAAACTCAACTTTGCACTCAAACTCAATCTTATGTTTTGGTCATAAGTTGTACATATGTAGTCAATGTTACAACAAATGTAGTATCGTTTGAAACCGAAATAGTGATTTAAAAGCTTAATTATATAAAATATAACTTGCTAACATTTGTGGTTAAGGTTTAATTTAATTTTATTTATTTGAGTCTGTTAATGAGCTGTTGAGTTATGTCTCAAGTGAAAATTGAGTTTGCGGCTTTACGTTTATAATCAAACCCATGATATTTTATGTAAAAACATTTTATATATTTTCATTAGTATGATCATCTAACAACAGTCATTCAAACTTCCTTTACATGTTTTTTAGAGATGAAAAACACTTGAGTCTGTTATTGAGTTTGTACTTAAGTTTGTTTGTGAAACTGGGGCCTGAGCTTGACCTTTACGCAAGAATATATTAAACTCATTATTTAGTGTCTGTTTTTGTCTTTGGAACCTTTCGGCAAAATATACAATCTGAACAATTAATTTTATTTTCATAAGAATAAATACTATGAAACTGTGCCACATTATTGTGGACTTAAGTGTTTCCCCCAAAACTTATGTGTCCAAAATTAAAATTACAAATACATGTCATGTTTACAAAATTGATTTATATTCACATAGGTTGTTATAAACACGTGTGTAACCATATACAGGCATACAGAAACTTACTATTTAATGTAAGTGAAGTGTGTAATTATTATACATGTAATTAGGTAGTTCAAGCTCAGGTTAATATTGTCACACTATAATAGGCTTTTACACCTGCTTTGTACTGGTATAGAATTGAACAATTAACTAAGTATTCGTATGATTCTGTCTTTGACTTCCAATCCTTTTTAGTTGGCAATAAATACAATTCTAAAGACTAAGAAAGTATATAATAATTTATAATATACATATATTTTTCACAAATTATGTAATATCAACCCAATGGGGCCAGCCCATAGACTTAATAAGAAGCTTGTTTATCAATATAATATATCTTATTAACAAAATATATGTTAAAGCATTTATACAAAATGGAGCATAAAAACATATAAGGAACAGCAACAGAAAACAAGGGGCCTCCACACAGCCAAAAAGCAAAGTGAAAGATGTTTTATATTTTTAAAAATTTGCTATAAAAGGATGTCATAAACAAATATTGAAAACAAGAACTTAAGGGGTTTTCACCTCAGAGCAGATATTGATAAAATAATAAAGCATTTCTACAAGTCATGCTGCTGAAAAATATTTCACAAACATTCTAAAAATAAACATAATGTTATATAAATTTTAAAAACTATATTTTGTACTTAAAATACATGTATTTTGTATAGGTAATATATTTGAAAAGCCCAACAGAAAAGGACATCAAACATTTGATAAAGTAGTTAGTAATTTTTGTTAAAAAAAACAACACAGTAAATTCTATAATAATACACATACATAGCTCACAGTGAGAGTGAATAAATAAATTTCTTACCTCCCTTGAGTAAAATACAGTGTATGTCTAAACAAGACCTATGTACATGTATTGTTCAATTCTATTCAACTATCAGTGGCACAAACATTTACTCCCCAGGTTTAAATCCATTTTTATTGATCATGTGTACAGTAGTGAATATTCAAATCAGCAGGGTTATACATGTATATATAATATGCCACTGACAGTTGAATTAAGTTTATCAATAATATAGGAGCAAACATGAATAATGTCATATAATAAGCTCGGTACATAAAGGCTGTCATGATTAACATGTAAATCAGTTTCTATTAGTAATCAATTTTATTTCTACAAGAAATAACGGTCAATCAATCAACTATTAAAAATCTGCATAAAAGTAAAAAATATATGTACAATAAACAGTCTACAAAATTTAAGTGGGTGCCTGGTTGCCCAGGACAACAACTTTTTAGTTAGTGTGGGCAACCAAAATTCTGCAAATGAGATATAGTGCTTGCTCTTAAAATGATCTGTACGGACAAACACTTTCATATCCAAATTTTGTAGACTGTTATAACAATATTTTTGTTGTTGTAGCCTTATAGCCAGGGAACACAAAAACATAGTAGAAATATCAATGAGGTACAGATTTAAGGCCAAACTCAACGATATGGTTTAGCTTTACAACTAGCAACAATGATACGATACTATTGTTCGTTTTTTCTAAACTGTCAAAGTTTGAATAATTTCACAGTGAATGATTACACACAATCTCAATATCACGTGTTAGACAAAGAGCACAAAGTCACCGTGAAATTATTCATGTTTTATTGACAGTTGAGAAAAAATGAACAATAGTTGACAAACTAACACTATGGTATAGGTTTAACTCTACATTCTACAGTATAGTATTGTTTAATGAAAATCTAACATTATGGTATAGGTTTCAATCACTACTTTGTTTATGTATGAAGTCTACTAAGCTGAAAATCTCTTTATATTGTAGAGTATGGTAAAGCATTTATATGACTATGTTGTATACATGAATTAGTTGTACAGTATAGTAGAGGTTTATTAGTAACCATGTAGTTAATGTTTAACAGTACAGTAGAGGTTTATTCACATTCCCGTTGTATATTATATGTTGTACTGTATGGTTTATTCACATTCCTGTTGTATATATATTGTACAATTGTACAGTACGGTAGGAGTTTATTCACATTCCCATTGTTATTATGCTGTACTGTATGGTAGGGGTTTATTCACATTCCCATTGTTATTATGCTGTACTGTATGGTAGGAGTTTATTCACATTCCCATTGTTATTATGCTGTACTGTATGGTAGGAGTTTATTCACATTCCCATTGTTATTATGCTGTACTGTATGGTAGGAGTTTATTCACATTCCCACTGTATATACACATGTATATTGTACAGTATGGTAAGGGTTTATTCACATTCCCATTGTAATTATGCTGTACTGTATGGTAGGAGTTTATTCACATTCCCACTGTATAAATGTTGTACAGTATGGTAGGGGTTTATTCGTTATTCAATGGTTTAAAAACCAAAACACAGAGACCAGCAGCAAGTCCAACAACAATCAAGACATGGAAGAGTAATACAATTAACTTGCAGGTATGTGTAGATTTCTGCTGAAAAAAAAAATAAGAAATTAGCATGTATAAGGAAGTAAATCAGAGTGCTGAAAGTACTGAATGAACAATTTATTAAAAATGAGGAACAGAGGTCACTGAAGACAAACATATCAAGAAGAATGATAAGAGATTGGTTTTTCCAAACAGTAACATTGAAGTCTTAATCAATACCATTCTCTCATTCAGTCAGTTTATTTTAATGAAACTTTAACCTTCAATGGTCATTGGTCAATCCCACATTTTACATGCCTTGACTCAACCTACAAAATGGCCACCACAGACTTGCTGTTTGGGTTGAAAGAGCGATAAAATGCATGTTTGCCCCTTTTTTCTCCATCCCAGCATTGCCATGGGATTAGGGCTGAACTTGCTTTTTCAGATAGACAGTCACCCAAGGAATAACTTGGCCAAGTTGCATAAATATGTCATTAATTAGTAATGAAATTAGAGTGTCTTGAAATAGCCCTAGCATGTCAAGATGAAAATATGGCTACTTTTCACACATATCGCAACCAGTAAAGGTTAAATGGATGTTAATACTGTAACCTACCTGATGTGTACCAGGTCCAGAATTACTTCCTTTCATTTCATAGGCTTCTTCTCTTCCACCTGATATAACACAAATATAAGGTAAAATATAAGTAAACAATTTATATAAGAAATGTCTATGTTCATTTGGAGTCAATCTCATTAAAAATTATACTAACTACCATTCTATGGTTTGTCCTCAAAAGCACAGGGATTCCAAGCAATATAATTCTATATATTATAGATATAAATGGTTGGATTGGTATAAATGGTTGGTGTTGCTGGGAATCCCTGAGATCTAAAGAAGATCTGATGGTTTTCATTAATTCAATGGATCCTATTCTGTAAATTTTGTAATTTCGTGGCAGTTATATAGGTGAAAAAATCAGAAATGGCAGCTTTCACCAACTACATAGAAAGTTTTTCTTTTACAGATTTCAACTTAAATATTAAGTAAAAAATCTAAACATTGCAAAGCAACGTTTTAGAGCAATCATCTGATAATGGCTCAGCTGTTCTTGACACTAAAACTGTCCATCTACATCAGTCCTGATGTAGAATAATATTGTGCAGTATACCCACCAAAAGTTTGGAGAAAAAAGAAATTTACAACAATTCTTGAATTTTGATGATTAATTTGTAGAATCATTAATTTTAATGTAATCAAGTATGGTTGGAGATAAAATGTATACAAATACCATCAGTGCAGAACATTAAATTTTAATATTCAGCATCTGACATCATTACAGCCTCCCAAACTAATAAGTAATTATTTCCAAACATAGGGTTTGTGCTATTTTGTAGTCTCAGTAATAAGAATAAAGATAACCAATACATAAAGAAAAACTTAACAGCATTTCAAAATAAATATTTATCAAATTTTAGATAAAAGCTAGTCAGTATGCCTATAAAGTGAAAATGTTGCCAAACTTTTGGTGGGTACTGTATATAGAAATCAGCAGTGCCACTGATAATAATGGGATAATAATCATTCTACTGTTGATTCCTTAGAACACATCCTTCCTCCATATCACTAAGTTATAACCATATTACTTGTATTCATAAACAAAGTTTGTTTGTTTTGATTTAATGGCGCATCAACATAGAAATGTTATATCACGCCGAAAACAATTGATGATAACAATTCATAAACAACGAAATGTTTAGTAATTATCTGATTATAAAATACGTGTAATACATAATAACATTTGAACAATGTACATGAAAGTTAAAAAATCTATAATAAAAATACTTCATGCAATAGTCAATTAAAAAGTTCAAATTTCCGGAAGTTCAGTGTTGAAAATTTCATCAAGATTAGTGCAAAATTAAAAAAAAAGTCATTAAACCTGCCACAGCCAGAAATATGTCACAATTTCTTAGAGTAAGCTGAAATGCTGAGCTTACTTAATATGTCAAATTGTAAAAATAGATTAGATAACATTAAAAATGAAAATGATTATAGCCCCTTCATTTATGCAACCTTCACCAATCTAATGCACAAATATTTATATATTTACACATCTAAAAAGTATTATATTTAACACTAAAATGAACACATATTATTTTTTCAATAAGGATATGACTTGTCAGACTCACAAAATGAACCAGGTTCTCCAAGCTGACCATTGCCCCCAAATGCTGATAACTTAATCATAGCTGTGGCCACTTTTGATTAATTCACGCTTGAATTAACAATAAAACATAAGAAAATAATGGTGAAACCACATTAAAGTTGGATTTTTACCCTGATAGGGTAAAATGAGAGTAAGTTTATGTTCACTCAAAAGAAAGGCAAATTCAAGCATGTTCTCTGTTGGTTTTACTGCTACAGCAACAAGGAGGAAACCAATAATTATTGTCATTTGTTCATGGAAAGGTATACTAAGAGCAACAATCCAGTACTAAACAAGACAGAATTTCTGTTATTGCATATTATTATCTTCTTATAATACCTCACCATAGTGTTTAATAAAATCTGATAATTTATTCAATCAAATATAGTACAGTCATGTACCCACCAAAAGTTTGGAGACATTTTCACTTTGCAGACCTATTAAATAGCTTTTATCAAAAATTTGAAAACTGTTCATTTTGAAATGCTTTTTATATAGTTTTACTTTTTTTTTGGTTATCATTGTAATTATAACTGAGACTATAAAAATAGCATAAAAGCTATTACATGTAATGGAAAATAATTACAATTAACATGGTTTTGAATGCTTTAGGATGTCAGATGCTGAATCTTATTTATTCGTGAAATTAGGTTTCATATTATCAAAAACCATTCTTAAATATATTAAATAATGATTCTACAAAAAACAATCACTAAAATTCAAGAATTATAGTAAATTCATTTCACCAATCTTCTGGTAGGTACTCTATATATACACCATCTTCTTAGAGGAAGTAAAATTAAATGTGTGCTTCTCATTATAAACTTGAGAGTAAAAACTAAATTGTTCCATAGTCAAATTCTTAAGAAACATTAAGTGTAATGTCAAAAAAGCTCTGTGTATTCTTCAGCATGCAATATTGTAATAAATTAATAAATAAATAAACAATACATCAGGCCTACCACTGACCACAATACCTAAAGAGTCTAAAAATGTTCATCTTAGACTTGTTAAATGTCTTAAAATCAGTTAAGTTCCACTAAAAAACACATATGTTATTGCAATACCAGTTCATTTTTGACGATTTTTTATAAACCCTATTGCTTTACCCCATTTCATTCTATTGCGTTGAGAAAAATAGCGAAACCCATTAATTACCTGTCCTTACATTTATAGCTGTAACATTTTTCAACCAAAAATATTTTAATTTTGTTTTCAACATTAAACAGTTAATTAAATTCAGTTTAGGGGGTTACCATTGAATTTTTTTCCGTAAAATTCATAGCATTACTACGCTCTATTTAAAATAAAAAATTGTGTAACATGTACATGCATGTCTTTAACTTATATTATTTGTAATTGACATAGCACAGCAATAAATGTTTATCATTGAATTTAGAATTTAATTGTAATTCCAAAAATGTATATTTTTTATACACTTATTTTCAATAATTTTGATGGTATAACATGTTTTGTTTTTGTTGGGTTTAATGCCGTAGCAACACATTGTACAGGTCATATGACGGCAGTCAGTCAACCTACTCACTGTTCCAGGGAGGCTAAATCTCTGGATTAGCTGTTTACCAACAACTAGGTGCATACTTTTGCCAGTGACTGACAACTGGCCTATATAATTAAGAATCATTGGAAGGAGGGAGAATGGCTGTAGAAATAATTTCATGACGAAGCTCCACACAAGCATGCCCTGCCTGGTAATCAAACCCACTACCCCTCGATCAGTAGAATTGCGTGCTACCAACTGAGCTAGCCAGTATCACATGAAAAAGACATCTAGTGTAAAAAAAACTGAAATTACATATGGATGTGTATCCAGGATGAAATGGGTTAAATTATGTCCAAAAAAGTCTCCAAATTAAGACCCTTCGGCTATTGAGACCATAGATTTTGAAGATTAAAAAAATGGGGCTGAACTGTACTGTACAAAGAAGACGATAGATTCCAAAACATGTAATTATACCTAGGACTAATCAATAGCAGGCCTGAATATTGATACCATGATAATAAAAAAGCTTGTTAAAACAAAACAAGTGAAAAAATAAGTAATAATTCTTCTGCATTGTGTTAAACCATTCCATAAAATAAAGTACAAAAAGATGTTCAAAATGGACTGTTTTTTCATTATAATGACAAAATATGATACTAAAATTTATCAATAATTTTATAAGTTCTAAATATGTTGTAGTTTGAAAACAGCTTTTGAAGCATTTACACTTATGAAATAGCAAATTCTGAGTTAGAAATGCAATATAATTTAATTTTCTTACACAAACATAAAATAGAGAACCAAAGGGAGGTAACTCATCAGGGTATATTTCTGTTATTCTGTTATGTTAAATATCAAGAGTTACCAGTGTTTGTTGAATACAACAGTATGGATGATCAATAAACAAAAATTATATGATCATTTTGTCATTAAACAAATTGAATACTGTAACCATTTTGAACACCCCTTAAATGCTACATAAGTTGAAATTTCAGCAGTGAACCACTTTTTTCTGCGTAATTCCAAAGAAAAATAACAAGAGTGTAGAATTCCAAGAATTTCCCCACTTGTCCATTGACAAGTGAAATTTAAAAGTGGACTTGTTCTAGATCAAAATGACTTAGCCCAGAAGTTCAATACTCAAAAAGAAATACTGAAAACTATGATAAAAGACTTATACACATGTACTAATGATAAAAATTAAGACTGTCACGATATACCCATATATTGCAATATATATGCTGCTGCGGCAAGCAAACTGCGCTTCATATTTAATGTACCGATATTTGGCAATACGTTATTTTTTATTAAAATTTTTTTTATTACAAAAATCTAACCGATTGGGGCACGTTTGATTGGTTGTACGAAACTTATGCAAAATAAGTTTTTGAATCGAATACTTTAGGACAGGAAGTTGTGGACTGAGAATGGTGTCCTGGAGCTTGATTGCAAGGATTGCTTGATTGATATTCTATTAGTAGCTGCATGTAAGATTTGCATATTTTTGTTAAATACTGAGGAGGCACAACTAATCTAAAAACCCACATTATATCATGGTATGTATCGCAATAAGGTGCTAGCATATTGCAATTTATCCCAATACACTTCTGACAGCACTAGTAAAAATAAATCATAGATAATAAAATAAATGTAGTTCATTATTGAATATGATTGAAACATTTAGATATCTACATTTTTAAGTATTGCTAAGCTGGTTTCTCTAAAGCTAACCACACGGTCAAGTGGGATAGAAATATTTACTCGTCTACAGACATAAATGTACCAGTCGAACATATTGGGTATCGGAATTCCACACCCCTGAATAAGGGTTTCTTTGTTTTTCCGAACATTTAAGGATGTAATCCTGGCCAGCTAAAATGGTGACCACAGAAATACAAGAAAGTGTGTCCACAGAAATTTCGACTTATGACCAAGGACCCTATATATGTATATAGGGTCCTAGTTATGACTTAAATAAAAGGATTACTATAATGACCAAGAATGGGGGACTCATCTTCATCACCTAAGTTAAAATTATAAAACAATATATAATTGAATACTACAGATAAATTCATCACTGTGAAAAGATTTACAACAACAATCTTTTTTTTATCCGTTTTTTTCGATTGTTTAGGCCACAACAAGTTGATCATGTGTTCTATGGATTTTTCTGGACAAAAATGGGGCGAGCTAGCGAAGAGAAAAAAATCTTAATTCAGTTGCTTTATATAGCGGTTTGACCAAAATTTTTTGAGTGTGCGAGGAAATAAAAATATTTTTTTTGTAAAAATTGTCAAAATTAAGGTGTAAGCGAATTCATAGAACATAATTTATGATGAATTTGTTGGGGCCCAATGTATACAACATTAATAAACAAGACAGTAAAAAATGTGTACAACAATTTACAAGGATTGTTACAAGTACCTTGTTGAGTATTGTCCATTTGTAACGAATTTGATTTTTTAGCTAATACCTCAGAATGAACTTCTGATAAAAATCAAAATAATAAATAAATAAACAACTAAATAATCAAACAAATAAATGAAATTAAGTCTTCAACAAGACATGTAATGTGGAAATCACATTAAAGCCAGATTTAAAAACTTTAAACCAAAAATTACACAGGAAAATAATCCATAATAAAGGCAGGTAGAGTTATGGTTACTTTTTAATTCTGTTCATCACATGGTATGTTATCAAATGAAAAGTTTCATAAAGATCTGACAATAAATGGCAGAAAAATATGGAAAAGTAAAACTTTAACACAACTGTTAACAACACCGGACCACCTGCCGGCCCATCCGCTCGCATTTCGCCAAACTAATAGCTGAAATTTTTACATTGAAAATTTGGCTAAAAAAAGAATTCTTGTTTTTGTGCCATTTATCTATGTTAATAATTATGATTATGTCGTTACCAGTAAATTTTCTGGATTAGATACAGACTTTGTTCCGATATGTTCATGTAATTTTCACTATTTTCTGGTTAGTGGGTTCAGGCAATGAATGATTATGGATCATCACACCAATTCTAATCCTAATTAGGGATGGGTATCGCCAGAAATTTGTATTGAGATATATTGCAATACGCAACAGCATATTGCAATACGTATTGCGATATATTGGGAGTTTAGAACATAAGTTTTTTTCAGCACCCATGCTTGTATTATACTGACAATATGACGATTCAACACAATTATACATAATGAAAGCCTTATTTAAGCTATTGCAAACATTTAAGGCTCATCTTTTGTCAAGTAAAGTAAGTATTATTACAAGTCTTACTTTAAATCGAATGTTCCTTTGCGACACTATGCTGATAGACTAATAGTGTCAGCATGCCAAATGTGAATTACATATTAAGCGTTAACCCATTGCCACATAGAGCTTCCTCTGATTTGCCTACTGCCAAATAATAGGTAAAGCATCCACTGTAGTACACTGTATGCATGGAGGTGTACTGGAAAGCGTGCAAATTTTGCAAAAAACTTGACACCCACTTACTTTTATAGGGTTTTAGAATGATTTGTTGCAATTTATTTATTATACAAAATTAGAAAAGTTAAGATTAAAATAAATTATTAATGAAACCAACTAAATTTTTTCGAAAACGTATTCTTTGCGTATTTAACTCAATGCCAATTCATAACAAATATTCATCAGTTCCAAGTTCCAACCTACTAGTTCGAGATGCACTATTAGTCTAATAAATTAAGATAAAAATATATTGCGATATATTGCGGGACCGTACCGGTACGTATTGTGTTTAAAACGTATTGCAATATACCGATGTACCGGTATTATCGCGCATCCCTAATCCTAATTAGCAGTAACTAATTCATAGTAGCAAACACACAGCATAGATTAATGGCATTTTCTTTTCAATTTCAGAAGTTTTATACTTATTTATCTAGCTTCATAATATTATAAGTTAGAAAGCAGCTCAGCTACCCATTCAATTTGTACCTGAGAGCATATCGTCCATTTGTAACAAAACTTATTTATCAATTACTTCAGCATGAACCTCTTTGAAGAATTAAAATAGAAATCAAGAACATAATGATGTAATTAATTAATTACTAAACTTTTAGTGTATAAAAACAAATTCCAGTCAGAGAGCATTAAGTAGGACCAGAAAGCCATGACTCTCATGATTATCCAATGAAATGTAATCAACTCCAAATTGCTTTTGAACACAGATGACGAACAAAAGAATACATGGACAAAGGATGAAGATTATAAATCTACAACAGTGATGTTCAGTTAGTAAAAAAGTAATACAAAGTAGAGTAGGTTGAAATAAAAAAAGAAATAAAAGATCCCAATTACAATCAACTTTCAAACCCATTTTGTACAAGTTCTGAGTGAAATTGATATTTATCTTAGAAATTCATTGAAATTTCCTCAAACTGTGTGATAATCGACAAGTTATGCTTGTTGTACTGGGATGGGTTCAGGTTTTTCTGTTTTGGTGCAAAAATAAGTACGGTGGGTAATAAAAAAATCAATAATCAAGATTTTTTTTTTCAATTTCATAAAAATTAGGGTCAGGATTTTTGTAAGATGAAAAATATAAAAGGTCTGGCCTTACAAAACAGAAGATTTGAACTTGACCTTAGTGTGACTTCAAGCAAACCTGGTAATTCTAGTAAAAGCATTTTGAGTTATCTCTAATGAATTGTACAAGCAATACTGCATAACATTACAACAAAATGAGTGTATAATGCACATCTATATATAACAGAGAGAAGAAAAACACAAGTCTTGAACCCCTGATTTTTATGCTACAAAACAAATACACATAAAGAGTAGAATCCAGTAGATAGCATAAAGTTAATTCATAGACTTAATAACCACCAACTCAAAGATTTCATAATTGTATAATTGTAGTGCTTCTTGCAAATATATGAGAAAAATGTAATGCTAATTGTATATGTATGTTGTAGTATTGTATTGAAAAATTTGTAATGATAATTGTATATGTATGTTGTATTGTATTGTAAAATTTGTAATGGTAATTGTATTTGTATGTTGTTGTATTGTATTGTAAATTGTATATGTATGTTATTGTATTGTATTGTTAAAATTGTAATGATAATTGTATATGTATGTTATTGTATTGTATTGTAAAATTTGTAATGATAATTGTATTTGTATGTTGTATTGTATTGTAAAATTTGTAATGATAATTGTAAAATTATTTAAAGTTTTTGTATGGCGTAATTGGAATATGTATGTTTTTGCTTTGTATTGTAAAAATTGTATATCCATGTATGTCACATATTTTATATGATGTATGTTGTTCATGGGTCAAATGGCCTTTAGAATATGAAATAAAGTCTTATCATACAACATGTATCATATAAAATTATCAATAAAGTACAAACCTTTCTTAGCATGACAATCATAAAGTACTAAAGATATATAAGCCAAACCAAACCATCCAACAAAGGCATATAATATATAGACAGCTTCATCTGAAACATTAGCTGACGCTAACATTGTACCAGCAAATATATTTACAACTGCAAGAAATAAAATACAAATAAATACTGTAGTATTATACTGGGTTTCACACTGTGTCATTCTCGTAACCCAAAGATATCAAAATTTTGATCTAGTTCCAAGAATCCTACTAGACTCTGGGTATGAGAATGACACTGTGTCAACACAATTTAGATTATTTTAGGGACACCAATGTACCTTACATAGCTTTCATGGACCCTTGTCTATAACCAGTACTAACCTTTCCTTTCCTAAGGCCCGACAACTTCTCCATATACCTTCTTAATGGAGGAAAATTGACTTAATTGTCAAACATCCAAAATAAAAGAAATAAAGGTTTATCTTTAGTTTACACCAAGTACAGTCTGTATAAACAATCACTTTTATATAGTGTGACTCTATCTTTAACACTCACGACTCAGCTCAGCAGCCTCCAGAATTATATTTATTCTGCATTGACCCTAGCATGACCCTTTTCAACAAGAAAATGGTCACCGTTTTTGGACCAATTAGCATTGTACAATCATTATAGTCAGTTGTCTGTAGCAAATACTTATAAACATGTGAAAAATATATCATCATTGTATGAAGTGACTAACAGCTGAGTAAATGTAGGTATGGTCACTTTCAGCCAACCCCTTAATGCCCAGTTACACATGGTGATTGGTGATGTACAAATATGAATAACCGATGGGAAAAAACCGGTTAGTTTTCAACTCAAGTTGATGTTACTTCCAGCAGAAAGACCTGTTTGTACCAGGTGTATCCGTAATAAGGAACAAAGTTGAAAACAAATGTGTTTACACAGAACAAAAGGATTTAATCTATGTTGCATGCTTTTCAGCAATAATAATTATGTAAAATAACTTCATTCTGCACCAATGCATCTAGTAAAAACAAACTTTTGCCAGCTAGAAATATACTTAAATTGAGTTTCCAATAAAAAAGTATCAAATCAGTACAGACTTAACTTTCATCACTTACTGGAACAAGTATGAGCAGCTCCGCCCACAAATCCATGAAATACATTAAAGTATATTCTTTTAGGAGTTCCTGGGTGTGGTCTACATATAGCTACAGTTGGCTGAAATATTAACAATATACCTTTACCAGTCTATGAAATTAGTTGGGGTCTGGTTGCCCAGGACAACCACTTTTTAGTTCAAGCAACCAAAAATTTATTTTTAGCAACAAAAATTCTGCATATGAGATATAGTGCTTGCTCTAAAATGGCGTGTTCGGACAACCACTTTCATGACCTAATTTCGAAGACTGCTTAAAAATTACCAACAATAAACATATAACTACAGTGAAGTTCTCCAACAGAAAGCACCTTGGTTATTGCAAAACATCATGTGAATTGTTATGATTTTGAAAAACCAATTAAGTGCTAAATTTAGGAAGAAAATGTTCTGATATTAAGACCATCTGTTTTAAAGAATATTTATTTTGATGGTATAAATATTGGAAAATAGTTATTATAAAAAATCAACCCTTTGATGGACCCTGTCCCCTTTTTTGCCTCACTCTCACTTTTTAAATTTCCAGATTAATCATTAGTACATGGGAGGAAGTTGAAAATTTTGAAAATATTGAAAACTTATAGTTCAAAAAGCTAAATAAAGAAATTTCATAGAAATTACAGGGAGTACCGGTATTTACTCTAAAAATATTGCAATCTGCATAAATACAGAAAACATTCACCAATTCTATTATGAATATAACTTACATTAATCAATGCTAGAGCCATAACCACTATACCAATAATAGGATGCGCTTTCTGAAAATTGGTTCCAACAATCTGAAGTATAAAATAATACATGTACATCAAAATTGAAACATAGATATAGTAAACATTGAAAACCTGAAGTACATGGGCAAAATCAATGATGAAGTGACAACATATCCATCCCATAGCAAATATTCAATATTAATGCAAATGACAATGTTTATTGCCAATTTCTCGTTTTTGTTCTAATATTTGTTATTTTGGACCAATTTAGATTAAACAATTTGTAAACTAATTGGCAGTCTATGAAATTAGTGGGTGTTTGGTTTCCTGGGACAACTACTTTAAGTTGGAGCAACCAAACATTTCTTTTGGGTAACCAAAAACCTACAAACAAGACATGGTGTTTGCTACTAAAATTACCTGTTGGGTAACCACTTTCATAACATAATTTTGTAGACTGAATCGGTCTTAAAATCCTGTATTAGAACTTCTCATTCAATATGGAATTCAAACAAATTAACTTCAATGGTCAAATTCAATTTTTTTGCAGAGGGAGCCATTTCTGAAAATTATTTTTAAGATTTCATTTCTAGGTTATAATTCCTGCTAATCAAAATTTGATCCCTACAAAAATGAAACTTCGACACAAATTTCTGCTCATACAGAATTACACTCAACAAACCTACCTCTGAATAATCACCCACATGTATAAATATAAGAACAAAGGCAACAGCAGTACATAATACTGTTAACACCATTAAACTTCTATGTATCTGAAAAAGTAAAGTACAATTTTTTTAAGAAACTTTACACAGTAAAGTACCACCCCAATAATGTGGCCATTTTAAAAAAAACGAGCACTTTTCACCAGTCCCAATATTTTGCAAACTTTTTTAATAGCATTATGCCTTGATAATGCAGCTGTATTGCTACAACTTATTTCCACTCACATAATGTACATTATAGTTGATAATTATCACATGAGTGTGGTTTTCCCTTTATTTCTTTTAGTGTAAGAACACATTTTAAACCCCATGAATATTATCTTTATTACAGATTACATTTTTGTTATGGAATACACACCAAACACATGAAGTCTTAACCCAGCCAAATTAAAACCTCTTAGAAAATGGGAAATAAATACACCACAATATTAGAGCGCCATATAGTATAACATTAGTGTACATGCCATTTTAAAATAATAAAAATACTGAAAACTCAACATAAACTCTTCTAGAACTCATTCTATGAGATTTTAATATTCGTTATCTATCAATGATTAAGCCAATCAAGAAATATGAAACAAGCCTTTGTGAGGGTGTCCAAATATCAGTAAAGTTTAATTTTGAAGTAATAATTTTAATACGTTTAGCAATTACTACACTATTCATGGTGGTCAATTACAACATGCAAAATTATATATATAATTTTGTTAAACAAGAACAAAACTCAGTAAATTTACTCTTTTTATTGATATTTCTCCTAAAAGGCTTTTTCAAAGTATCCAAAACACCCTTACTACATTTTTTTCACATTGAAATTTGAAACCAATATGAAAAAAATGTAGTAAAGGTGTTTTGGATACTTTGAAAAAGCCTTTTAGGCGAAATATCAATAAAAAGAGTAAATTTACTGAGTTTTGTTTGACGTCCCTTTAAGGACTTGTACAGTAAACAAGTACATGTATATGCTTAGCACTCAACAAGTAATCTACTATTGGACAAAATTTTACAAATGAGTATGATATGCCATAATCAAGAATCAAATGTAATGTTTTATTGAAAGCCAAAACATGCTTACAACTACACCTCAGCCACACTCAGACATATGAGATTGTCAATCATTGTCATACAATACTTACCACAAACCAACGTCTTTGTCCACACCAATCTTGACCTTCAGGCCATACAGGTTTATAAAACTTAGCTATAACTATACCAACACTGGCACATACCATCCATGCAACTATCATTAAAACACCTGTAAAAAAATTCACACAAAAAGAGTGAACGCATATCAAGAACAGCAAGAATTAAACACAACCCAGACCTTCCACACTGCCAAATTCAAATAAGGAGATGTTAAAGATTTTTAAATGCTTGTCATTAAAAGGACATCACAAACAAATAACAAAAACAAGAACTTACAGGGTTTCTAACTTAAAACAGACAGTGGCATAAACTAGGTTCTTGGGTGTACCAACCTCACATTTGCCAGCTCACCTAACCTAGTTTTTCCTGAATCTTTGAATATAACCAGTTATCATCTATCCTTCAACAAGGCAAGGACCTTCTCCATAATCATGTTCCTTATCAATGCAGAAAAACAGCCTGAGTGAGGTTCAAAGCAGCTACATCTTCAAAACAAAAGATGCAAAATCCTGCTTGAAGACCAATGCATTACAGACATAAAACTAAAAACATAGGAGTATTAAATCCATGCCTACCATGTACTTTAATTAATATTCTACTCTTTGCCGCACCACCAATATCCATAAAACTTTGTAAGTCAGCTTTCTCAGATGATACTATAGGTGACATACTGTGCTTATCAACATTGCCTGAAATAATAAATGTATTGTTTGTCAAATACATACACATAGTACACATATCCTAGTGTATGTAGTTCCGATGCACCTAAGAAACTTAGACTGTATACCATAACAAAATAAGGCCTCAACAAATAAATGACCCTAACTTTAATTATCTTATTTATTTGTTCATCTTTAAAAACATTTATTAATAGCTGAAAGCTATCGTAGAAATTGAGATATAAAAGTTTTTTTAGGTGGGGTTAGCAGTTTTGGCAATGCTTACTAACAGAAACATGTGGGAATGACATCACACAGAAACCCAAAATCGAATTCCAGGTCAAAACAAAAATGGCCTTGTAATTAAGATGCGTGGAAGTTAAGTACCGGAGGATAGTACAATTTATTTTATCGTTTCAACAATTATACAAGAAACTTTATCCTACTAGCCCTTTATAGAGGACCCAATATAACTCTTGCAATTCCAGCAAATATTTGGCTTAAACCGGTACCAACCATAGTAAAAACACCAATTGTATCCAGCTAGAGTTCCTTGGTCTTGCTAATGCTATTTAATTGCTTAAAGCCATTTTCTGTAGTTGTCTGGCAGTAAAGAGGAAGCTGGAAGGTAAAAAGACAACTCCCCCTCTGCTATTCCCCCCACTGCCCTAGGGATCGAGGAAACACATTTATGACTGATGCATGAATGAGAAAGCTAACCAAAAAGATCTTTTCATAAATGCTATACACCAGAGTTCATAAATAAAAAATAACTTCTGCAAGCAAATAAAGGAATATTTATTCTGAAGTCCCGTTTTCTTCACTCTTATAATTTTCTAAATAATCCAGCTAAAAGCGAGCATTTATTTTTTCATAAAGGCAAAATGTGGTAGGGCTCTTATTAAGGGTAAAATAGTGACAAAATGAATTATGGAAAATATCTCCTTTCTTTTGTTTTCAATATTAACAAAGTAACATTTTTAAAGGAATATTTCTGTCTTTCTATTTAGAAATTGAAATATTGAGGCAATAAACTCCTGAATTTTCTGAATTACTATTAAACAAAATGGCAAAACTTATCAACAGTACAAAGGAAAAAGCGGGATTTATACATACTTTCTGGAAAGGGAATGGAGCCCTATGTGGGCCCCATAAAGGTCTGGAAAAAACATGGAAAGCAGAACAAATCTAAAAAATTAAAGAACACAAACCTGGGCCAGCATTTCCATAAGCATATAACAGATACCAATCCTCATTCATATCAAAGAAATTACTAGGTGCTGGAGCAGCTCTTTTCTTACGTCCGGTGTTAGCTGCTGTTTGTTGTAAGGCGTAAGTTTTCTTACGTTTAAATTCACATTTTAGTACACCATCTACATGACTTGTATCAGAGACTGTTAAACCAAACTGACTCTGTATAAAAATATTAATATAAATACATGTATATATATATATATTTTATATCATTATATGTAATCTGATTGGTTTATAAACTCTGTGAGTCCTATCCCATGAATTGTCAATTTTGAGGGTCAAATTAAAGACCAATTGGAACACATTGCCTAATTAAACCGGACATCAGCTGAGTTGATGAATTGCTGCAAACTAGTTAAATTTAAATAAATATTAATTTTATGAAAACGGTACTCAACACAAACTTGTCACTTAGCAGTATGTCATAAAACTGTTCACTCTATAGATTGAAACTGAAATTTTCTTTCAGTATTACATTCAATTAAAGGGATATACAGGCAAATGACAGTGCAAAAAGTAAAGAACCAAGTTTAGTCCTTAAAATAGTATTAAGAAAGTAAGAAATCACTTACTAATAACAATTTGTCTCTTATAACATTTAACTGAACGAATTTAAACATGTGGCATACACATTGTTGAAAACTAAAGTAGGATACTGAGAGAATCACCAAGCTATTTATAGATTTGTTATATTTTGAACTTGCTGAAATTAAACATTTTCATGGGTCGCTTCTTGTCTTTTCAACATTCTTAGGCGGTTAGGATATCTTTTTAATAGAACAATACTAATGTTGCACAATAACAAGCTTTAGTATCTTCTCATTGTTAATGCATAATTAAACACTAATCTATTTTTAACTAACCTGACCCACGTGGGTCTAGTTAGAAAACACCCCAAATATCACAAGAAAATAAAGAAATATTTTGCCAAGTAATATAACAGTGTGTCTGTTGCATTCACAGTTATAAAAAAATCATTCAAAATCAGGAAATATGAAGTTGAACTTTTGCCTGTATATCCCTTTAAAGAACAGTAAGGACAGTTCTCACAGTAAAAAAGTTCAATTCTATGTACATTATATATAAGGCTGTGTACATTGTTTACAAGGGACTATAAATACATATATGAACCTGTTATTTCATGATCACAATGTCATGTTGAGGACTGTGTTGGCAGTGAAATAGATTAACAGATTTGTTTCAATATATAGAGGATATTTGTTTATTTGGTGCAAGATAAATATTTATTTCAAAAGTGAAATAAATAGATCTTACACTGAAATAAACAAATTTTCTGTTTATTATATGCTGCAAACTGGCTTTTTTAAAGTTTAAGTACGATATGTCATCAGAACCACACATCCAAACAGTGATAAATAACAAATTTATTTTCATTGTTTCAAAACAGTCGAATGTCGATTTTTAATTCACCGATAAATCCCAGTATTCCACTGGAAAGCATATAATAAACATGTATACATATACTTACATCACTCAATCTCTCATTATATTTACTTGGGTTATAGGATACATGTATATTTACTTGACCATTAAATTCAACACATTCAAACACACTGTCATCTCCCTATAGATAACAGAACAAAACTTTATTCAAGAAATATGCAAATAGTACATGCTTTTTATTCAATGTCTCAAAACTGCATTTGTCCAAAATTTTTTGGTGTGGGTGGGGTAGTGGGCTTCATAGATCAACTTGTAATGAGGGCAGCTGAGTTGATGAATTGATTCAACACATCAAAACTTGACTGCAAGGACACTAATTAAATTAGATTCTTAACCAGTGATTTTTTATTCGCTACTGGCCTTAAAACATGTCTTTAAAAGTTATGAGGATAAAAGCCAAAGTATAGTTTTTCTCAACATTACAAGTTACAATAATAAACTAGTATTCAATAAATCAGTATAAATATTCATTTGCTTCATTGTTCTAAATTATTGTTGAAGATTTCAGCAACAATTTTATTTTAACAATGAATATTAGATAGTTTCAAGCCTAAATAAATGTATTGATGTATATTTTGTATTAACTATTCTACTTCATGAATCAAATGAAATTGAATCAAAAGAAAAAAAATTGAATCACAACAAATGGACTTCAAGAAGAATCCCTGCAGCCCAACTAGCACCATCAAATATTGTATGATGTAAACATAAAGGCTGAAGACAAAGAAGTAAAAGACATATTAGGATCTCCAGATTAATAATATGCAGTCTACAAAATTAATGGGCAGGGGCAGATCCAGAATTTTTTTCTAGGGTGGGGGGGGGGGGGGTCCAAACTTTTTCTAGGGGGGGGGGGTCCAAACTTTCACACCACAACCACATTATGCACATTTTGCAGAATACTGCAACATATTAATATGACACCCCCTCCCGCTAGATCAGCCTATGATGGGTGTCAGGTTGGCCAGGACAACCATTTTTTTAGTTCAGGCATCTAACAATTTCTTTTGGGCAACCAAATTTCTGCAAATGAGATATAGTGCTTGCTCTTTATTTAAAGTATAGATTTATTCCCAATTTAAACCAAACCCATGCTATCCACAGACCCAAACCATGCCATTCACATGTTCTAGCTATCATAGAACATAATACTGTAAGACTCAAGGAAATAAAAATCAACAAATCTAAGTTACTCACCATTTTATCATCTGAAGACAGGCCGATGGCACAGTAAGCATCGTTACCTCTTTTACAGGCAAGAGTAAACGCTACATCATCGCCTTCATCTACCCAGGTCAATAAAAACTCACAATTATCATCGCCATCACAATCATGATAACATCCAACAGTACTACCACATTCTTTGTCCTTCTGTATAACCTGATAAGAATAAATTAATTTGACAGAAATTTAGTACCTTAAGTTTTTATTTCCTCGATCTCTCTTAAAATTTGATCAAACCGCTTTATAAAGCAACTGAATTAAGATTTGTTTTCTTCACTTGCTTGCCCAATTTTTTTTTTCCAGAAAAATCTGTAAAACACATGATAAACTTGTTGTGGCCTAATTGGTAATGATTTAGAAATAATTGAAGCAGTTTGAGTATTGGTCACTTAATACTAAAGGAAATTGATTAAATCTGATAATAATTGTTAAAATTAGACAAACACAATAATGTAATGTAACTTAAACACAAAGTTAAATATAATACAGCAACGCTCATCGTAAAAGTAGCTTATTTTAATGTTGGGAGGTTCAAATGTGCTTAACACATCATAATGAAATTTGATTTTTTTATATAACTGGGTTAAAAGACAAGTCAACACAATCTAGGTTATTTTGCACATAGAACCTAGATTTCCTGGACCTAGTCTATAACCAGTATTCATCCACCCTTCCACTAAGCTGGCAAAAAAAAATAATTTATCTATGCTTCATGCAAGGGTAATATTGTCTCATGTGGGATTCAAACCTGAACACCCCCCTCTTTAGGAAGCTAGATTCACAATCCCAGCATGCCACAAACAGCACTACAGACCTGGGTAGTCCATTTTATCTAATACGAGCATGTAATTGAGTGTTATTACTTCAATTCAACCGTAAAGTATTTCACAAAGATACAACTAGAAATAAAACAAAAAGCAACTTACCCCAGACATTTCAGCAGGAGGTCTGGTTGGTGCAACAGAAAATGAACCATAGAAATCAATTTTCTCTGATGATCTTTCAGGGGACTCAGTATGTTTCGAAACACTTCCTACAAATACAAGTAAGGTTTTTTATTTCGATTATCAATCTACCACAGTCAGAAATTTGAACACCATTTTAGACCTTGGGCCACAAGTGGATCATGTATTAATCACCTTAATTTTGATGTTTTTTTCAAAAAAAATATTTCCTCGTTTGCTCATAAAAATTTGGTCAAACCACTATATATAAAACAACTGAATGAAGATAATTTTTCTTTGCTCACCCCATTTTTCCCTAGAAAATTTCATAGAACACAGTGACACAATTAACTTGTTGTGGCCTTACTGTCTTGCTAAGCATTCTAAATTTTAATAGAAACAGTTAGGGCAAAGGGAAATGAGAAACCAATTTATTATCATACTTGGATTTTATGTCATTTACAAACACTTGTATTAGGCTATGTACATTGTATGGTAATGGCCATTCTCGTTCCCAGAGGCTATCAAGATTCCCGATACTAGTTAGATAGAGAATCTTGATAACCTTGCATGCATGCTACAAACTGAGTTGCCTAGGCAAGTTTGTTTGTTGAGTTTAACGCCAGAGCAACACATTGTATAAATAATATAAAGGCGGTCAGTCAACCTACTCACTCCTCCTGGAAAGGCTAAATCTCTGGATTTAGCTGTTAACCAACTACTAAGCACATACTTTCGTCAATGACTGACAACTGCCCTACATAATTAAATATCATTGGTAGGAGGGAAAATGGCCGAATAATTTTCATGACCAAGCTACACAAAAGTATGCCCCGTCTGGGAATCGAACCCACGACCCCTCAATCAGTAGACATGTGTACTACCAACTGAGCTAGCTGGCCGGCTGACAATTTGACAAAGAATCATTGGTAGGATAATATTATGTTTAGCTCAGTCATTAGCACTGAAGTCTACTTATGAAGAGGTTGTTGGTTCCTGGAGGGGCATACTCACCCTCCTAACACTTATTCTAAATCATGTAGGGCAGTTATCAGTCACTGATGGAAGTATGCGTCTAGTTCCTGGTTAACAGTGCTAAATCCAGAGATTTAGCCTTTCCAGGAATGGCAAGTACACGTGGGTTGAATGACCTAAGTGATATAACCTTTACAATGAAATGGCATTAAACTCAATCCAAAAAGGAGAACAATTTTGACATTACCTTGAAATGCTTTTCCATGAGCAACAATCAGGTACCATTGTGAAGTAAGATCAAAGAATTCTGCCTCACCATCCACAGCTCTACGACGTCTACCGAGAGCAGCATTGGCTAAGACAGCATTTCTCTTACGTTTAAATGTACATCTCAATATTCCATCTACAAGTGATTGACTTGTCTGTGTTATACCAAAGGTTTCTGCAACCTGACAACAAATTAAACATGATTTCAAGTTTTCTCAATTAGAGTCCATAGTCCACAGTTCTGCAACACCCACTTATTTAGTAAACAACAATTTGTTTTGCCATTTTTCTTCCCATAGAAATAATTATTGTATAACATCAAATAGTCTATAAAATAACCATTGGCATTTAAAGGCATTTCAATTTTGGTGGGTTTTATATTTGGCAGTATCAGTGTCAACTGCCAATAAACATGCTCTTTATAACAAACCACAAAAATAAAACATTTGTAAAACATCAAATCTGTAAGGATCAAATTGTCCAAATTTTCATGAAATATATGTTAAAACTGCAACAGATATCATAATTATTATTATTATTATCATTATTATTACATATCAAATTTGTATTGTGGTTAATGGTTAAAAGATGATATTATATAAAATAATAAAGATAGTAATACTATATTTAGCAGTGTTATGACATACAATGTAGCTCATATTCAGAACTCAAATTTCTTGGTTTTCCAGTGTAATAAGGTTTGTTTGACATACAAGATGCATCTAAACAAATCTGAGTTATAACACAAGCTACATGTATTGCTGATAAGTATGCAACACAGATTAAATCATATTGTTCTGGGTACATTTTTATTTCAACTTTATTCTTTATGGTTACATCCTGTACAAAGCTCTCTGCGAAAAAAACAACCCATCAACTTAAGTTCTGAATCAAATTTTTTGGTGACAATTTATAATAGCATGTTTAGTATCAGGCAGTCCAGATGCTGAACACTAAAAGCACCAAAATAAAACAAGTGCTAATAACAAACTTGAAACTTGTTTTATTTTCATAAACGCCTTTTTCTATGTTAAAGAAACATATTCAATGGCATTTTACATTCACATGTTAAACATAGTTACAATTTCTACAAGATTAACTATTGAAAATATCTTCGGAATAAATGAGTTTTTAGTCGTTTTTTTAAAAACATCGATAGAATCACTTTGTCTCAACCCGAGAGGTAGATCATTCCAAAGGTGTGGACCTGCTGTTTGAAACCCTCTGTCATTAAATGTTTTTCTACTATTATGAGGAACCACATAGCAACCTAGTAACACGAGCAATAACAAGACATAAATGGTACTTACATCTGTCATGGGTCTGTTGAAGTAATTATCAGCATCGTTGAAAGAGACTTTGGCACCAACTTCCCCATTGTTAGCGATGCATCCAACCACACTAGCATTTTTCTGCAAAACATTGAAAACTATAAAACAACAATGTAATTTAATGTCCCTATAACCAAAATTTCACTGTCCATGCACTGCAAAACAATACAAAAAAGGCCTTTATTTATCTATTTTTTTACTGGGGTTAACACTGTGTCAACAAAATTTAGGTCATTTTACAGCGCCCAGCACCAAACCTAGCTTTCCTTAACCCTTGTCCATAACCAGTACTCACTTACCCATCCACAAGGCTACTCCATATTATCTAATCAATAGAAGAAAATTGACAAAATGGTCAAATTTTCATGGAAGGGTATAACCTCCCCAGGTGGGATTTGAAACCGTATCCCCTTCTAGACTTGAGATTCCCCAGCGTGCTACCAACTGTGCTATCAACATTTATCAGGTAAAAATGTGTTGTACATTACTTTAAACACCTCGAATAAAATCTAAGATATTTTACCATTTGTCTATCACCAGAAAATCCAATAGCAATGTAGTAGTCTAAACTTCCATCAGTTTTCCTTGCTAAACTAAATTCGACCTCGTCATCATCCACAGCTGACCATGTGACCAAATAATCACAGTCAGTAGAACAACTTGACGTGCTTGGAAAACAATTCTTTGTGTCTTCACATGCTGGCTCACGACTTATCTGAGAGAAACAATAGTAATCATAGCATTAAATACAGTTTGATGGGGAAAATTCTAGCCTGTTATATTATTGGACAACACCACTTGACCAGCGCCAGTTTGTTATTCATTAATCTAGTGGTTTGTAACCTGAAGATTTAGTAGTGTGTAACCTCACTGCTGAAGATTAATGGAAAAACTGGTGTGAGATGATAACAGATGTAAAATAAAGTATGGAAAGAATCCAACCAATCGTCTGTTTATATTTATCCCCATCAGTTGTATAAGTTACTCAAACAAAAACCAAAGTCTAAAATGAACACATAAATCAACTCTTTTTGGTGTTTGAAAATATTCAAGAGGTTACAGAGTCACAATAATTCCAATGTCAACAAGAGCTCCGCTAGGCGTAGCATTATATGCCCGAAAGTGCATTTGGACCAAATGGAACTTAAGTTATGCTCCGGAAACTGAAACTGTTTTCAGTTTTAAGGTAATAGTGACCTTGACCTTTGACCTTGTGACCCCAAAATCAATAGGGGTCTTCTACCCGATATGGACAATCATCGTATGAAGTTTGAATATTGCGGACCAAATGGAACTTTAAGTAATGCTCCGGAAACTGAAACTGTTTCCAGTTTTAAGGTAATAGTAACCTTGACCTTTGACCTTGTGACCCCAAAATCAATAGAGGTCTTCTACCAGATATAGACAATCATCGTATGAAGTTTGAATATTGTGGACCAAATGGAACTTAAGTTATGCCCTAGAAACTGTTTTCAGTTTTAAGGTAATAGTGACCTTGACCTTTAATCTTGTGACCCCAAAATCAATAGAGGTCTTCTACCCGATATGGACAATCATCGCATGTAGTTTGAATATTGTGGGCCAAATGGAACTTAAGTTATGCTCCGGAAACCAAATTGCTAACAGACGGACGGACTGACGGACGCCAGGGGGTATAACATAATATGCCCGAAATTCTTTCGGGCATATAAAAAATGAAAACAATATCAAAAGTTTAACATTATTTAACAAGAGCTCCGTTGGGCGGGGCATTATACGCCCGTGTGCAGTCCATGCTGTGTTCTATCTCATATGAAGTCCCTGTGACCTTGACCAATGACCCTGGGATCTCAGAATTGGTCCCATCCTTAACTGGAGGGCTATCCAAAGCAAAGATTTTGAGAACCTAGGTACAGCCATGGTTCACCGGCACAAAGTTTTCCCATACCAACTTCCAGTGACCTTGACCCTGGGGCCTCAGAACCAAAAGTTCACACCCTTGACCCAAAGAGTATTGATACATAAAATTTGGTGATCTTAGATAAAGTTGGTTGTTGGACAAGGTTTTTCCTCATGATTTCCCTGTGTCCCTGACCTTCGACCTAGGGGCCTAAAACCAAAGGGGCATATGCTAGACATTTAGGCTACCCTTAAATAAAATTTGGTGAACCTAGGTACAATCATTATTGAGTTATTGTCCGGAAAATGTTTCAATATAAATTAAGTCCCAGTGACTTTGACTTTTGACCCTGGGGTCTCCAAATCAAAAGGGAACATCCTCTACCAAAGAGCTATCAACACACTCTTGGTGAACTAATTTCATGTTACTTATTAAATAGGGTATATTGTCTCATGTTGGATTCGAAGCTATACCCACCCCTTCAGGAAGTTAGATTCACAACCCATGCGTGCCACAAACAGCACAACAGACCTGGGTAGTCCAGTTTTTCTAGTAAAAGCATTGAGTGTTATTACTTCCAGCCAACTGTAAAGAATTTCACAAAGGTACAACTAAAAGTGAAACAAAAAGCAACTTACCCCAGACGTTTCAGCAGGAGGTCTGGTTGGTGCAACAGAAAATGAACCAAAGAAATCAATTTTCTCTAATGATATTTCAGGGGACTCAGAATGTTTCGTAACACTTCCTACAAATACAAGTTAGGTTTTTTATTTCGGTTATCAATCTACCACAGTCAGAAATTTGAACACAATTTTGTTTGCTGATGTTTGCTGTGGTCACGGCTCTTATTCTTCTGGTCATAGAGTTCAAGAGAGCAGTTATCTGTCTTATGGGGATGTTGTCCCACTTTTCTATCAGAGCTCTGGTCAACTGCTCTCGAGTAGCAGGAGTTGGCTGGCGCTTTCGAACCTGATTATCCAACTGGTCCCAAAGATGCTTGATTAGGGCCAAATCAGGGCTATATGGCGGCCAATCTAGTGGTTGAATGTTGTTATTGGCCAGAAAGACTTGGCAAACCTTGCTACTTGGGGCCTAGCATTATTCTGCTCGAGGGTTAGATTATGCAGCTGTAAGAAAGGGATAACATGGGGTTGAAGGATCTCATCTCTGTACTTAGCGGCTGTTAAATTGCCATCAATAACAACCAATTGTGATTTTAACCTGTGTGAGATTCCTCCCTACACCATCACTGAACTGTCCCCAACCCTATTCCTCTCTACAACGCAAGCGTCCGTAAAACGTTCGCCATGACGTTGTTAGACACGTTGACGGCCGTCAGATCGATAAAGTCAGAATCGTGACTTGTCCGTGAAGAAAACTTGTCTCCACTGCCTCAGTGGAAACCGTGGTTGAGCATGTGCAACGACCCAGGCCATACGACGCTGACGTCAAGCAGGGGTAAGTTGTGGACCTACATAGGGGCGACGTGCTCTTACACCAACTTCTCATAATCGATTCCTTACAGTTTTTGAACTTATAGGATGCCCATGATTTCCATGAACATTAAGTGCACTCTCAACCGCAGAAAGGCGCCAATTACACACATAAAATATTACGATATAGCGATCCTGAGGTCATGACGTTAAGGCCGGACGAACTGTCCTGGGTCGATCGGCCAATCGGCCAGTTTCCTGAAGACGTCTTACAAGAGGTTCTATGGTGGAAACATTAACACCAAAGTGCCTAGCAACCTGATTTTGCAGCTGTCCTTGCATCAGCATCTGAATGGCCTGTCACCCCTCTGAACTTCTGTCGGTCGTGCCATTCTTAAAACGAATCAAATTCTCAATTAATTTCATGAAAGCAGTTGGTCTGTATAAAGCCTAATGAAGAGTGACTTGACCAACACTGCATGAGACCAGAACAACACAGTGCACAAGTTCTTGTTTTTTTCTTCCTTCATTTACCCGAGCTGCGCACTGTACCGTGACTTAATTTTCGATACATGGAAAGGTGTAATATGACCTAATTACTTAATCCGCAAAGTTTCACTTTATTAGGAGAACGTGTTTTCAAAATATTGAAACAAAAAATGTTATCCTGCATTTCTTTATCCTTTCAGTATATATACTGATTACTAATTACTGATAGACTGATTACTGAAAGATATACAACATAGGCCTTTTGTGTTTTTGCTCTACTAAAGTACCATATATGATTTAATTTACACTATCCCTAAGAACAGTAGTGTAGTGGTATGTTGCATGCAAGGGACCGACATGCCCCAGGTTGGAACCGTCTTAGGGAATTGAAATTTTCCTACCATTGTTCCACTCCACCTAAGGTGTAAATGGGCAATACATTTATGAGGGATCAACTGCATAAAGGTTAGTTCACAAGCATGCATGCTTTAGACTGAGTTGACAAGGCATGTTTGTTTTTTTGTTTGTTGGGTTTAACGCCAGAGCAACAGATTATATAGGTCATTTAACCTACTCACTCCTGGAAAGGCTAAATCTCTGGATTTAGCTGTTAATCAACTACTAAGCACATACTTTTGTCAGTGACTGACAACTGCCCTACATAATTAAAAATCATTGGTAGGAGGGAAAGTGGCCACATAAATGTCATGACCAAGCTCCAAGAAAGTATGCCCCGCAAGGGAATCGAACCTTAGACCCCTCGATCAGTAGACTTGCGTGCTACCAACTGAGCTAGCTGGCCGGCTGACAATTTGACAAAGAATCATTGGTAGGATAATATTATGTTTAGACCAGTCATTAGCACTGAAGTCTACTTATGAAGAGGTTGTGGGTTCCTGGAGGGGCATACTCACCCTCCTAACACTTATTCTAAATCATGTAGGGCAGTTATCAGTCACTGATGGAAGTATGCGTCTAGTTCCTGGTTAACAGTGCTAAATCCAGAGATTTAGCCTTTCCAGGAATGGCAAGTACACGTGGGTTGAATGACCTAAGTGATATAACCTTTACAATGAAATGGCATTAAACTCAATCCAAAAAGGAGAACAATTTTGACATTACCTTGCAATGCTTTTCCATGAGCAACAATCAGATACCATTGTGAAGTAAGATCAAAGAATTCTGCCTCACCATCCACAGCTCTACGACGTCTACCGAGAGCAGCATTGGCTAAGACAGCATTTCTCTTACGTTTAAATGTACATCTCAATATTCCATCTACAAGTGATTGACTTGTCTGTGTTATACCAAAGGTTTCTGCAACCTGACAACAGATTAAACATGGTTTCAAGTTTTCTCAATTAGAGTCCATAGTCCACAGTTCTGCAACACCCACTTATTTAGTAAACAACAATTTGTTTTGCCATTTTTCTTCCCATAGAAATAATTATTGTATAACATCAAATAGTCTATAAAATAACCATTGGCATTTAAAGGCATTTCAATTTTGGTGGGTTTTATATTTGGCAGTATTAGTGTCAACTGCCAATAAACATGCTCTTTATAACAAACCACAAAAATAAAACATTTGTAAAACATCAAATCTGTAAGGATCAAATTGTCCAAATTTTCATGAAATATATGTTAAAACTGCAACAGATATCATAATTATTATTATTATTATCATTATTATTACATACCAAATTTGTATTGTGGTTAATGGTTAAAAGATGATATTATATAAAATAATAAAGATAGTAATACTATATTTAGCAGTGTTATGACATACAATGTAGCTCATATTCAGAACTCAAATTTCTTGGTTTTCCAGTGTAATAAGGTTTCTTTGACATACGGGATGCATCCAAACAGATCTGAGTTATAACACAAGCTATATGTATTGCTGATAAGTATGCAACA